>JAUBOD010000876.1:894428-910642 GCA_032353885.1 Nothura maculosa
TGACCTAAAATGGCTTTTAGAAAATTGTGTGTCACATATGCATATATCTGGCAGTGAGGCTCCTTGTTGAGGTCTCATTCCCATACAGTGTCCCACAAGGAGCAGATGCAGGATGGGTATCCTCTGCCTTTTGTTTGGGGGTAGGAGACAGATTTTGAGTCTTCTTCATTCCCAGCATCCCATCTGATCTTCCAAACCCTCCAGAAAGCTAAAAATACATCTATTTGGTCAGAATGGAGCTGTCTTAAAGAACAAATTTGACACACGGGTTGTTGTTGGAGCTGTGCTGAAGGAGTTGGTGTGGGTGTCATAGGCACCTTCCTGCACTCAGATGGAAGGGACCTAATGGGCTGGACCAGCAGCAGATATCCTGTCCCATGTGTCACCCTGTTTTAGAGTGATAAAAAAAAGAGTCAAAAACTTTCCTGATTGAGATAAGATTTTTTAAAATAGATTTTTCTTGGTGGGAAAAAGATGGAAAAAAATAATCTTAGAAGGTTTCAGATAAATATTTTTATGGCCAGTGATCCCAAGACCCTTGTCCCAGTCCATGCAGTTTCTACCAGAACGTACAGTAAGATCGATAGGTTTCCCTGGGGACAATTAGACTGCCAGGTTGCATTTCCTTATGGAAAATATTTCCTATTGGGACACTTTTGACTAACTTTCAATGCAACTATGAAATGCTGTGATGGCAACACTGCCATTACTTGACCCACAGAGGCTCTGAAGAGGCTGGATGGGGCTCAGAGCATGGTCCTGACCAGCCGCTGATGCTGCTGGATGTGGGCTGTGCTCTCTGTGGCTCTGGCCACCTCTGAAAGCCTCAGAGGCTGCTAACGTGGAGCTGAATGCAGGAGTGAATGGTCGTGCACACACTCCGCACTCGCTCCCTGTGGGACAGCCTGCCGTATTATGACTTTCAGCCATACTTTAATCCGATTGATGGAGCAGCCGGAGATGCTGATGGGATTAGGGCTCAGCGTGGTGACGAAGCACTCGGGGCTTGCCCTCGTGCCAATCTCTGCAGAGCACAGATCGGGGACAGCAGCCTTGGGCGCTGCTGATTTACAAGCTTGCACTTTGGAGGTGGTGCATTTCCTCCAACACATGGGGCCAACCTGAGCGTGTGTCATGGTCCAAAGCCAACAGTGAGCTTGGTTTGACCGGGAAAGACCCATCTGTTGACTCTGCACCACATCCCATCTTGTGCATTTGTCCATGAGCCTGTGAGATATGGGTGAAGGGCGCCTTGCTATCTTGCCCTATGCAGTGGAGACCTGCTTGCCACGAGTTGCCTGCCTGCACTTACCGGGCTGCGAGGCTGCCGTCTCTCTCTCCACATATCTAGTTGACAACCAAAGTAATTGCTCTCAGGACTGGCCAGCTCAGCAGGGATTAGGGGCTCAGGTCCGGGGCTGGTATAAATCATCCGGTGTTCACCGACAGCCCCGGAGCAAGGTGGATTTGCACCAGCTATGAATTTGATCCATTATACTTAAATAGACTGCTTTATTTTTTTTTCCCCTAAGCCAACAGAAGAAAATTGAGGAAAGCCATTTCTGCAGCTTCCAGCGTGGGCTGTTTACACGAGCTGTGTCTCCAAACGCTCTCGCTCCAAGCGCAGGCACTATTAATACAGCAAATTGCAAGTAAACGGAGGAGTCGCCGGAACAGTTGTCGCAAGGACAGCGAGTGCTGCCTCTTGAGTGAGCCTGGGGTTTTAAGCCTTGAAAGAACAGCTTGACACCCTGTGACCTGCCTTGTAATGTTCCTAATCCATCTCCTTATAAACATGCGTTCCCGAGCAGGGCGAGAGGATGGAGGAGGGAGGACAGTGCTCTGATGGCAGTGCCTTGGCGGGCGGCAGATGAAGGTGCTCACGGGCTAAGTGGATTAAGCCTGGGGAACGTCAGTTTAAAAACAGGAGCTGCAGCCTGACATAAAGATCTCGGGAAGAGAAATTACGTGCTGGTGCCTGGTGCGCCAGGAATAAATGAAGCAGCTCAATCCCACCTGCATTTCCAACCTTAGCTTCCAGCCACAGAAAGCCATTGCAGGGGTGTCCAGCCCTGCCTTGTGCCAAAACCCCCTCCAGGAAAAGGACAAACTCCAGCATTAAAAATAAGATTTGGAAAAAATAATTGAAATAGGATTAGAAATAGGACTTAAGAAAAAAAGAGTAAACAGTAAGAATTAGTCTCACCTCCTTCCAAACCCCTTTTGATTTCCTCTTGGTTTGCCACAGCAACTGTGTTCTTCAGACCGTCTTTACCTCATGTCTTGTGCAGTGAAAGAGCATCTCAAGGCACACTGCTATTCACAGTAATACCCAAGCCAATGACAATTCCCACTTGTATTCAAGAGCTGACTTTTTCTGACTTTCCTTTTTGCACTTCACTCTAATTATTTTCTTTGCATACACCAGTGTCAAATCTGCCTTATACAAATAGTGGCCCATTGTAATCTGAAGCATGTGTTATGTTCGCTAAGTCAGAAGTGGCTGAATGGGCTTTTGACAAGATATTTTAGAATGATTGCTCTTTGACCCGATACTAACGATCCGAATAATGTTGATTCAAAGACAGTAGATATGGAAGATGCACAAAAGAAAGCACAATGTGAGAGTCAGCGAGGCTTTCAAACACCTAATGTCATTATGATAATGAAATATCTTTATTTGGATTTATTTTTTGATTTAAGTATGAGAAAGAAACACTGTTGGCCTTCAGTGTGTAGGATCTGTATTATCAAATGGCAGCTACAATCTAGCGAGTGGAGTCTGGCCCACAAATTTAGCTTTTTCTTTTCCTCCTCATACCGCAGGAGTTAACAGCTTAGAGGATGGAAACAGGTCTGCAAGTCTCCAGGAAGATAATACTTGGGAAGACAGGTTTAAGCTAAATAAGAAAGCAGATTTCATCAGCCTTCTTGGAAGCAAACTGACCAGAGACTTGTGATCCGTTTCTAAATTTGGCCTTTGCATTTTCCATGTACAGGAAGTGATGAAAACAGCAGCAGTAATCCCTGGCGAATTTGGACACGCACATCGGGAGCTGAATGCCTTTGTTTATTAGAGGCCCTAGGTAAGCTGAGTGCTGTAAACATGACTCATGACAAGTTTAATCAAGGCAGCAAACATGGGAAATGTTGTAGGAGGTCACGCATTTTTTCTGCACACTTTTGGCAAACGAACCCTTTTCTGAAATATTTGAAACTACCACATACGTGCAAATATTAATTCAGTTTTCATATTGATTTTCTGTTTCTCTGATGATTCTTAGCCATTTTGGATGGTGCTGAAATAGTGTGAGCAGAGAGAAGCTGACCTGGCTTACGAGCATATTAACTTGTGACAAGCCAAACTCTACTGATGAAAATACAAGATGTTGCGAGCATATGATAAAAATCCTGCAGCCGATTTGGTGTTCCCCCAGCAATGACAGATTTACTCCTGGATGAGTCAGACTAAGTGTGCCATAAACATAAATACTGTTCGTCTGCTAATGATGAGGGAAAGGTCTAAAAATTGCTAATCCCTTTCCTAAGTGAAACCAAGCCTTCTAAATTATCCTGTTTTTATATCTAAACTTTCCCCAAGCTCAAATTCATACATATTTTTTTAAAAGGTTTTTCTATAGTCCTCTTGAGTACTACTTCAGCATAAAGGAGAATAAAGGTCCAAGTGAGCAGAAGAAGGAAGATCTTCACTTTTTCTCCGACAAAGTCTGCTGAAACTCCTTGGAATTGTGATTCATTGTTTCTTTAGGAAAATAAAATAAAAATGGTGGTGTTTTTAACATTTATTAAAAATATCAAAAGCTCTAAATGGTTATTAAAAATAATTGAAAGCTATTAAGATGGTTCATAGAGAGGCTGCCGGGAGGTTTACACACATCAAGCAATGTGGCAATCCGACAACCTCAGTGACACAAACCCACAGTACCATGTTAAACACTCTGCACATAACATGATATGATTTGCCCAGGATGATCGCTATCTCCTTCAACACAGATCACCTAAAAGTTAAACATCCCAGCAAGCTGGTCATCTCTGTTACCCCTATAGGCAGCAGTGAAAGACAGAGGGGAATCTGTAGAAGAAAATCATCTATCAGGAGATGCAAACCTGCAATGGATGGGTCAGCTCCATCTGTGCCTATTTCCCTCCAGTGAAGACAGTCGAGGGAGCCTTGATGATCAGCCAAGACCGGTGACCTAACTTATAGATGGCTGCATTTAAATGAAATGAATTCCAGCCTCAGAGACAAGAATACTTCTGCCGAAACACTCCTTCCCATGCAGTTCTTGAAAAAAACAGACTTCAGACTGGACAAGTTTATATAAAATATTTGAAAAATTTATTATTAAAAAAATCCTCATAACTATCTTAATGCCCAAGAAGACTAGATTTATACCGTGTGGAAAAAAAAATAGTATGTGAAGTTGATAAACTATGGAGGAACTTTTGAAAAGTGTCTAGGGTAAAAAAGTGTCTGCCTCCTGATTTTCCCTAAAAATAGTGCTCTCAACTCCTTCAAAAGCACTGAAAATTCCCTATGAAAATTAGAAATATATTAAATATGTATTAATTTTCTTCTCTCTGATGAGATAAATGTAATCATGAAAGTACTTTTTTTTTGATGAGAGTTTTAGTTATAGGACTTTCAGAACTGAACCCAGGATTCAAAAGAATTTAAAAATGCATCTGAAAGGAGATTTCTAAGGTCACAAATAATGCCATTGACCATCCTGTTGCTGCAAGTGCTTTTGAATTCTACCCCTTAGTTTTTACCTTTTCTCATTTCCTTTCATATAAAGCAACAAAACACCAAGCAAATGTAAATGTGTTGTCTAATAGTCTCTGTGGTTAAAATATCTCATTTCACATAAAGCAATGTGTGCTTGATAGTTTTTCATGACATATTGTTGGCAGTGTATGTTTTAGATCATCCTGGATACATGGATCCATGGATTTATCAGAAAATTCTTCATGAAATAACAGCACCATGTTGTTTTGTCTAAGCATCTTACTATTAATCATGAAGCAAACTCAGTATGATTTTCTCTTGAGGAGGCTTTGTCACGCAAGCTCGGCATTTATGCCAACTGTATTTACAGATCAGAAAGTCTGAATTTCTGAAAAAAATATAAATCAGCGCTTTTACCTGCAGATTCCTGAAAAGCCTCTGTGCTCTGTTTTTCAGGAATAAGTTATTTAGAGAGACAGACATGAATTGCACATATGGAAAATGAATACCCCCTGCACTTTGCAAAACTCTAGTAGAAATACAAAATACAGCTATGGAGAAAGACTCTTCCATCCTCATTGGCCATCTTACTGTTGCAGAGACCGTTCCAGCCATTGCAAAATGACAATACGTTGCAGTAATATCCCCCAGTCTCCTCTGTTGCAAGCTGTTTTTGCTTGGGAAAGCACCAGTGGAATTAAATCACACTTCAAAACAGATTAACGACAGAAAAGCTGCAGATCCACACGTATCTTGGTTGAAGTGGTGGCAGTAGTTGGTGAAATATTGTGTTACCTCCAGGCATCTTGTTCTTCTGCAGGGACAATGATGGCAGCTACTGCGACAGCCTCCCGATAGGGTCCGGCTTCCTGGGATCATCGTTAAGGACAAATGTTTCAGCAAGAAAGAAGAATTTGGGAGCAGGTCCAGTCTGTCAAAAGCCCAGTTCTGTGACTAGCTTTGGTTGTGTTAAAGCAAAAGCAGCATCCCACAGAACCATGCCCAAGCAGTCTAGCAGGCTCAAGTAAATGGATTAGTATTGACTCATTAGTACAACAGCGATCAACTTGAATGTCATATGAGTTCCTTCCTCTCAAAGCTTGTTTAAGATCCAAGAGCTAAAGGGCAGAAGAGCACGGTAGTGAAGTGGGGTAAGTATCATGTTGTACTAACAGATCTGAGGAAAAATCCTATTCATAGCTCTTCTGGGACTATGCTGACTTCTGAAGGATATTCTCTCTTGAGAGCTGAACTAAGGATGCAAGTCAGAACGACATGACTTTTGTGAAATCTTCTACATTTGCAAGGGACACAGGGGAGAAATCTGTATAACCACAAAAATAGTTTAAATGCCAAGGCAAGAATGCACAAATAGAACTTATTTTCACTCATTATTTTTTATTTTTAATATAATTGTGCTTTTTTCAGTGCAAGACGAGTTTGAAGGATAAGAACAACTTTTGGATGATCAAAATAAGCAGGTCTCCAACAAAATGGTAACATCGGTAGCTTTTTGCCCAGTTGATTGTGTGTCCTGCACATTTTCTTCAGTAGAGAATTATAATAACTAATGCTGAAAGTAATATGATACTCCTATTGAGTCAACTCAGGCAATACTCTCTGTTTAAATAAGCAATTTTTTACCTGAGTAAGAGCTTAATATAGACTGCAAAATCTGATCATGAAATCCTCAGCTAAGCTGATAAGCGACCAAAATCCTTCAGACAGACAAGTAAAATAGGATTTCCAACCCCTATAGTTATTCACATCCTACTAATGAGCTCTGGCATCTGTGGCAGAATTGTTAAAGGAGTATTGATCTGCTGTAAAATTTGGGGTGTAATAGTGATTCACAGACAAAAAGAGAATATTGAATTCTCCTTTCTTTTATTTCCCAGTGGTTTGATCAATTGAAGAATGCTAGAAATGCAGATGACATTTCCATTTTTCCTGTTCATCATCAAGTGGTTATTTGATGATCAATGAGACTCATGTACTTTCTTTTATTTGTCCTCGAAGAGTTATTACATGTTGATGTTTGACATAATCATATGTTATAAAGCAAAGAGTTAATGAAAATCAGCTTCCTACTTCTAAGTAAAATGAAAGCAATTGATTTTCAGGTAGTTTTACCTGAAATACATAATGCTTTAAATATATTTCTTTTCAAGGCTGATTTTTCCTATTCCATCAAGCCATGCTGGATCCTACCTCTTCTACTAAGAGCATTACAGTCTGCACCATCAAGCAGGACTGTGATGAGCAATTTTCTAGGAAGAATAAGTAGAGTAACAGCCATCAACACACTGGAATCAACTTATCCAGTGAGAGCTAGACATTAAATAATTAGAAGTCTGCAGGAACTGAGTTCTCATCTTCTGACAAGGACGGGTAGTCTTAACAGAAATCTGTGCTACTTCATTCTCCTGATTGTCCACAATAACAGTGGCATTGCCTAGAACCTAAGCAGCCGATGCTGGTTCCACCCTAGTGTCCAAATGAGATAAACCTCACTGTATTATTGTTATTATTATTTTTACTCGAATGTGTGCAGAAGTTATGGCATCCTAACCATATATAATGACATTCCTAGGGCACTGTCTGCCTTGTTATGGAGTCTTCTTCAGGCTCCAGCAGTGAACAGAGCTTGTCCTATTGAAGTCCATATTCATTCAGGAGATGCAAGTAGGGAGACTAGGTCTCTGAGTCTGGACTCAACAGACTACATATTCAGCCATGGAAGGGAGCCATCCATAGGTTAGCCACTTCAAATCTGTGGTTTCTACTTGACCTAGAAGGGATTTTTGGTAGACTTCTGCCCCCAAATCTTCTCTCCATCTCTCTGGTATAGAGATCTCCATGCTGGAGTCCCAGTTTGGTCCCAGTAAACCTCCGCCTTATCTGTTCCTAATTAGCAATTAATTTCACCCAACCATGACATCTGCAGTGCAGCAAGAATCATGTCTGGCCAGTAAAAGCCATGTCCAAAGGGTGCACTTCTTCCATGGGTAGTGGGTTACATCTGTCAGCCCTGCCCAGATGTCTCAGAAAAAAAAAAATAAGTTGTCCTTGGAGAAAACCACTGCTGAGGAGGCCCTATACCCTTATGGTCTGGCCCTATACCCTTATAGTCTGGAGCAGAACAAGCTTGTGTCACAAACCAGACTTCTCTGCCTTCTTCAGAAGATCTACCCAAATTTGGCCAAATGATAAATATATGTTAAAAAAAAATCCAGACATACATTTCCATGGAGACATCTTACTCCAGATCAGGATTTGAACAGAAACAGGAGAAATGAGGCATAAGACTGCATGCTAAAAAAAACAAAATATTGAATAGCTGCTCATTAATCAAGTGTTGGGAAGAGAGTTAGAGAGGGATACAGCAGTAAAAAAATAGTATGCCCTTATAATTAAAGACTGTTTCAGGATACATATGTAGAGAGGGAGGTGGAGGAGTGAAGTAATATTACATGAGCAACCTTAGTTTGTGCATTGCTCAGTTCTGTAGTGCTTGGCCTGATAATTCCGGTGCTATATTATGGGCACAAGAGGTTTTCCTGTTGTGTAGAGGGGTTTGCTGCCTTTCAGGTCCCAGTATTTCTCTGGCTTTGTATGATGTGGAATATTTGTGACTACCTTATACTGCAGCGATGTAATCACAGAGCTCTTTTCAGCTCTGTGGAAGAAATGAGAGGTTATGCTCACTGAGAACAGTTGCTAAGAAAGAAATCCTATTTTAAGCTGTTCCACAGAAGCACAAGCTGGCTTGATTGGTTATTGATTCCAGTTTCATTATGGAGAAAGTGCATTTTTAGCCACCAACATGCTCAGCCACATGTTGAGCAGCATGTGCAAAAAAACGCATCAGCTGCGAGGCTCTGCTGGCTGTGCAGAGCGTGAGCATCCCAAAGTGCCGACGAGCCACATCTCTAGCTGCAGCAAACGGCACCAGTCCCTTGAGAAACATTTTCTTGGCTCCTTCTGCTATATCGAGCTTTGGATTCTCTTCAATTAGGAGTGGGTTGTGACTTGGATCGTGCAGTGTTTCCCTAGGCTGATGAATTAAAGAAAGCCAAGGACCATTCCGGACACTGGAACATGACTGTCTGCACAGCTAAACTGTTATCCTGGGCCTGGGAGTGGTGCAGCCTGTGTGAATTATCTAGACAATGCCTAGACATGGGCATATGAGACATGAAGAGGATGACCCAGGCTGTTGTGTGCAGGATGCCATCGGTTCCAGACGATGGGCATGGACACATTAGTTTGCTAGGAAAGGGTGCAGCCGTACCAATGCGGCTAGGTAATGCCTTGCAGGTCTGTTGATTTCAGCAGTGTGTTTCAGTAACCATTCCTCCTCCTGAGAGAGCGCAGACAGAAGAAATGGGAGGGGGCTGCGCAATTCTCGCTCTGCTTTTATCCCAGCTAAGCCAAAATGGAGGTTTTCTGACAATTCTCCATCAGCCAAGGGCGTGGAGGAGATGGGTAGGGAGCAGTGTGGCTGCTGGGATACTCTTTCTTCAGAGCTGTGCCCAGGGGCACAGTTTAGTCCTTAGTGGAGAACAAATAACAGCAAAGCACCTCCCTGAATAAATGTTTGTAGGAACAGAGCCCATGGTCAGACACATTCAAAAAGGACACTTTTTTTTCCCTGAAGGAAGCCAGAGTCTGTGAAAATGAACAAGGGAAAGACTTGGAAACCATTAGCTATTTCCTGAAGGCTTTTCCCATTCCTTTTCATGCAAGTCACTATGTGCTTTGCGTGAATGAGAGTGTATTTTTTTCAGAAGAGCTTAACAAGTCTTTTTTTCCCTTTGGCAGGAAGGTTCCAGACCCCTCAAACTTTCTCCATTTCTTGGCTTAGAAGAACTGAAATGCAGGCTGCAAAAGTCATCTGTTTGGGTCCATTTTCAGAGGAGACTTGAGAAATGCATCCCATGTCAATGAAGAAAAGGCAAGAAGTCTTGGATCCAGTTGAAAGGACTGTTTCTGAATAGATCACAGTTGATTCTGTGTTGCATACTGTTTATTAGGGGCCATGGGTGTAGGTCCTCAAAGTCGGTGTATGAGTGCATGTGTTATCACATCCATCTCATTCTCCATAGCAGCTGGGTACCTGTAGCAACCCTGTGGGAACTGGTTGACCCATGCTCAAATCTCCATTTAGTCTTGATTTAAGGTTAAATGATTTTTAAGGCCTGTTCCCTGGAGCATGAGCTTGATACCACCTTATATAATATTCAACCCATAAGCTTATCTGTCTTTTAGGGTTCTTTCTTCCTTTAAATAAGACCAGGGTAGATTATATATCAACTGTATAAAGACATTTAGTACAAGCTGGAATGATTTGCTTGCACCATGCTGGTCTCCATGAATAAGGGAATTTGGCTCTTTGTTTTTGTTTTGAATGTAGCATAAAATTGCTTCTAGGAGCTGATCTTTTCTGATATACTTAAAATAATAAGGATGGAATAAGGAGAACAGGATCAAATTTAGTGTTTCATATTTCTCACCACTTCTTTAATTGAAAATACGACTCTTAAAGTAAGCCATGACCACATTAAAATCATATCATCCTATGTCCATTTCCGCTTAATGAGGCATCTTCATGTAGATCAGTTAGCACAAACACTTATTCATTCATCCTTTCACTAAGCAGTCAACCACAAAAATATAAATGACATTTAAATGGTGCAAGAGGGGAGACAGACAGGTTAGCCAGGCTTGAAATAGGGCCAGTAATCCCACAGTGTAATAAGAAGGCTCCCAAACAAACCCTGTATGAATTAATTGAGGCTGAACTAGAAGATACGCTTTTTTTCCCTAAGGTTAATAACAACTGACAGCTTGACCTATTCTTCAGTTTGTTGTACCAGCATCAGTCCTGAGCTCTGCCCATCTCTTCTCCTTTTCTATCTTTAAATTTCCAATGCTGGGCTTAGTGCTGGCAAGACCCACCACTTGAAGGTCTCCAGAGCCCAGGCCCAAGTATCCGTGTATCCAGAGGTCCTGGATGCATGGTAGGGGTCCCTCCTGCGGCATCGCTCCCTTGGTTGCTCATTGCCCTGTAGAAAGCATGGGACTAGGTTGATGGAGGAGCTAATGTGGTGCGACCTGTGTTCATTGTGTGGACACAAGAGCTTGCAGGTGGGCTTGCTGGCTGCTTCCACACCACAGAGTGAGTCTCTCTCTACAGGGGTCCATTAGGAGAATTTTCATACTGTATTTGTTCTTGAGAAAAAAGACATTGAAATAACATGACCCCAAACTGAGTAACAAACCTGAAAAGTGCAGAGCAAATTAACATAGGAGAAAAGAGCTCTCTGCTCAGTGCCTGCCTATTAAGCATACTTTCCTCCTGTTGCGTTCGTTTTAATGTAATGTTTCTCTGAAGGCCACGGGCAAAAGCATCTCAGAAGAAAGCATTTCTGACCACCTCTGACTCCAGATGTGTCAAGTACTGTGGATTTCACAGTTGTTATCACTGGCTGTTGTCACCTTGCAACTTAATGAGATACAACCTAGAGCAGCTGAAGGTCTCAGGTAAGGTGTGTGTTTACAATACGTTTTCAAAGATTGTATCCTGGGCTGGCCTGCATCCCATTGATGGGGATAGGAGCTGAAGGCACACAGCAACCTGACAGGTAGAACCTGGAAAGCAATCCTTATTGTCGCCATCTCTCCAGGGAATACCACTCTTCTCTAATGCCATGGCCAGACTTTATCCTGTAGGACATAGCAAATGAACCAAGATAACCATAGAAAGAGGTATCAGATCTCCACAGATGAATCAGAAATAAAGTTTTGACTCTGGAATGGACCTTAACCCAGGCAGAGGGGACAAGTCCTATAAGAAACCTGCCAATGTTGGGAATCTTGTCTGTTTGTATCTTAGTTTCCAAGTCACAATGAGAAAAAATTACCGTTAATAGTTTAATGATGGTGTTACTGAATACACATCAGGAAGGTGCTAAAGGGCTGAGTAGTATGTGTGGGGATCATTACACCATTCCAGATATCAGATCTGAGTTTCCCTTTAATGCTGATGGATTCCAAGCTTCATTTGGCTGCTTTTGCAAGCATATATTAGGATGTGGTAGCTTTTCCATTGGAGGTACCTCTTTCCACTTATCAGTTATAAAAATAGCCTGGAAGCAACTTGCTCTGACTTGGACATCTTTTAGCTGTCTAAATGAGGCCAAATGGTTCTTAATGTCCATGTGGCAAAGAGATTTCCCAAGAAAATTGCATATAGGAACAATGGATGCTGATCCTCAGCGTGTACTAGTTAATCTTCCCCTAGAGCTGGCCTTGGCTTTCTAAACTGTAGCAAAAGTGCAACTGACAGCAAATACACTGTATGGGAAGCACTATCTCAGGCCTGCTACAAAAGTGCTGCATAAATGTGGATCCACAGTGTTTCTAGGACACTTTGCAGCAGGTTGTTCTGAGTAAACACTGAAGACATCAAAGGGCTTGGGCAACTTCTTTGGAGTTTTTTCTGCATGGAGACTCTTGGACACTTTCAGCCCTCTGCTGTACTTATTCTCCTTTTCCTCTTGTATACTGAATTGAGATAAGTTCCTTCACTTTGAACATGCTCTGTCCTCAGCCTGTGCAAGCATCAATGCCAGAGAACAAGGGTAATAGTGCAGCTATTCGTGTGTTGTCCTTCCTCTTTTCCTGATGCTTTTTCTCTTTTCCTGATGCAGCAACTCATCTTCCCACAAACTTACTCTTGTCATGGATCCCTGCATGCGTCCTCATCACTCCTACAGCTGTATCCTCATCCCAGCTGAGATGTGTGGGTGCTGCAGCAACATAATGATATTCATAATATTAGACCTCCGTCTTATTCTTTCTGTGAGAGAGAAAAGCACTGGGTAATTTCTTTTTGAGCTCCCAGCTTCTTTCCGCAGCACAATGCTAATAAGCTGCCTCCCAAAGGCAAAGATCATTCCCAGCTCCCATTGATTTCCATTAGATCTGTGGGCACTCAGCACTTCGTATTATCAATCCCTAGTTTTCTCGTATCCTCCTGCCAAAGCAAGTATTTGCCTGCACCCACTGTGCCCACACTGGAGGAGCTGGCTCTCAAAAATCATTCTCTAATAAGTCTCAACACTGTCCTGGGGGATCCTGAAACTTGATCAAGCTTTGCATTCATTTATAGGCTAAAAGAATAGTTGTATTTCAGTCAGACCCTCCATGACCCGAAAGAAAAACAAAGCTGAACATCTCTTCCCAAAGTTACCGATGGGTCCTATTGTACAGTGGTTTTGTCAGCAAGTCATTTAAGATCTTAATCCCTTTCAGCTATTGGGGGGAGTCCAAGACAGGGGTGAGATGGGAAACTGGAGTAATTTTCACTTGGGTTTTCATCTTTTCTTTTCTCCAGTGCTGTAACCTGATAAAGAAGAATGGTGTTTCACAATGTCACATTCACCACTGCCTGCTTAAAATGAGGAAGGTGGAGGAGTAAGAAGAAAAGATTCCTTTAAATCCTTAGAGGAGCATTGGTGCCTGCAAGAGCTGTTTAAAGAAGAAGTAAAGCCACTTTAGCTTGTTGATCTATTTCTGCACTGTAATTTATGCTGCCATTCATGCAGTGTCAGAAAGCTATTGAAACCTTTCTGTAAGCCCACACTGTAGACTTAAGGGGCTCTGGTCCATGGCTGTGCCAATGCTAGTACACTGGTGATAGCTTAATAGTAGGTTTTACTCTTCAAGGTTTTTTTGGGTGGGATGGTGGTTAATGTAGAAGAGCAAGAATTTTAATGAATCCCAACAGACCACCCACTTAGCTATTAGCAATAGGCAAGCTAGTAGAGGTGAGCTTTGAGCAGAGATTTGAAACATAAGTCAGAGCTTTCATAAATGATTTGTGGTAGGCACTCCATGAAATACCACATCAGTGAGATATCTCAGAAGACGGCACAGGCTGGGAAATTGCTTCTCGATAGCCCCTGGGAAAAACAGACTAATTCTTTGGGCACTGTTACTTTCCTGAGGAGGATAGACAGAAGAATCGTTCAGAAGATGGATACTGTGTGCTGTGAGCAGCTGGGGAATAGAGGACAATGGCATAAAGGAATGATGCTGAGAATAGGACTCGTCTCAGCTAACATTAAATGTTTAGTCATGTAGGTTCTCTTTGTGGCCAGTAGAGAAGGGGATATTCAAAACATGACTCATGTGACCTGTTTCAGGCACTAAACTAGCCAGGGTGAGACGAATTACTCTTTTCTCATGCCTGTTTCACCCCGCTAGTTCTGAGGAGAGGTTCAGGCAGATAGCACAGGCATAGACATCAGTATTTCAGATGTGAGATGGATCCTCCTTTGAACATGAAATAGGACTGTGAGATGGGGAAAGCACCTCAAATCTGCAACAGCATCTAGTGACCAATTGCCCTCTGCAAATGGACCACTATGGAAGAAAGACATCAGTTTGTGGGAAGGTCAAGGAAACAGAACAACAGAGGTTGTCCCCTGTGTTGGAGAGAAAGGCTAAGAAGCACAGGTAAGTACTGAAGGAGAAACTATGAAAATTCACCTATCTATCTAAGGTCCAGATGTTTCTGTTTTATGCAAAGATGAATTCAGATGTGGCTAGTGAGACAGAGAGGCAAGGTCAAAATAATGGTCAAAATTGGGAAGTTAGTAGTGAATCGAGTTATGTGTTTCTGGATAGGATGGAATAGGTACCTAAACACCATATAGTTAGTATGGCAAGATTTGACTGTGGCCAGCATATGCAGTACCAGCAAGAATGTAGAAGGAAAGATATTTTGTGAGTTAGGAGGTCCGTACTGATGGAGACCAAGAAAGGAAGAGAATGAAAAGAGGACAGGGAACCCAGGTTCAGACAAATTTCGTTTCAACTCTATCATGAAATGCACTAAGTAATATAGGAAATGTATCCTGAGAATAACAGAAGAAAATAGAAATGGAAAAAAATGCATGAAAAAAACAAATTATGAAATAGTATTCTTCATGAGCAATCAACATTATTTAAACTTTTAATTTTGTAAATTTTAGTGACATTTTCTCATCACTCCTTTTTCCAAAATTGCATTTCAAAATCAGTATCCATAGTCTTAAACATGCTGAAATGTACATTTTGCACTGAAAATCCATTTTTGTATGTGCAAAAAAAAGAATGAGATTTTGAGATGATCGCAGCACAAATTTCTGTGAACAGTTCTCTAAGCTATATTCCCAGAAAAGTCATGAATCCATTTAGAACTCCAAGGAAGGGAAGTGGTTTTGAAATTCTTAACACCGCTCTCGAGCCAGAATAGCCATTTTGGGTGTATTTTACATGAAGAATGGCTTCAGGGCTTGATACATCATCATTTTGGGTCCTGTATTATGCCAAGGAAATTCTCAGTTTTTAGCAAATAATAATAGAAATAAGTTGTGTAAGCCTATGTGAGTCTTCACTTCATAATTCTATGTGCAGAAAGATGATCTCACAGGCGCATAGGAGGTAGGACATGTGGCAGAATGAGGTTTAGACCAAGCTCAGGCTGCAGAGTAAGTCTTCTAGACAATAAGAGCACAGATGCTGGTCAGTGCCCTCCAGCCATGCTCATGAAGTACATCTTGTGAGCTGAGAAACGAGAGCACAGATCAAAACAGATTAAGAGGACATCTTTGATCTGTTGTTTTCTCCTGTCGCTGTAAGTATCTATAATATGTCTTTCCCTATGAGGAAAAGCAAAGGTATTAGAGAAGTCCTCAGTTGGGATTCTGGGGCATGGACATACATTTGCATTGGTCAGTTATTCACATTTTGAATATTCAGTTTCTCAAGAGTTTTGCTGGCAGTGAAACTAACTTGAGAAGATGGCTCTGGAAAAAGTATTGTCAATATATATATATACATACATACTTTTTTTTTTACAGTACCTTTATATACATATATAAACATATGTATATATAAACATATATATATATACATATATGTATAGAAAGTTGGGGGGGTGTATAAAGTTATGGTAAATACCTGCTTTCTCTATAGATCCTCATTAGTAGAGATAGTTGAATCCTGGTCCATATTCCTGCATATTCCTGTTTCTCCCCCCATGACTAGCATCAAATCAGTGCCCGTTGAGGCAGCATGGTAAGTTGGTGAAATCAGGAATAACCAGGCTTAATTTAGAACTGATGCTGGAAAAGGAAAAATATGAGAAGCAAAGTCAAATTTTACAAGAGAAACAGAGGCCAATGAAGCAATAGAAAAGCAAAGTGGACTGAAAACTTCTTCTTAATACTAGAAAATTTTTTAAAAAATGAAACATGAAAGTAGAACCACACTCCAGATCTGTTAAAATACTTAAACTAAAATGAAAGATTCCTAAATCACAGAATCATGGATTAGCTGAGGTTGGAAGGGACCTCTAGAGATCATCTAGTCCAACCCCCTGCTCCAGCAGGGACACCCAGAGCACGGGGCA
>JAUBOD010000876.1:926334-938579 GCA_032353885.1 Nothura maculosa
ATTTTTTTTGACTGCAGAGACAAGTTAGCATGATGAGACTTCACCCTCAAATTCAGCTTCAAGCTTCCCAAAAGACTATGAATCCAAACTTGTGCAAAAGCCTTTCCAAGAGAGAAAAGTAGACTGCCAGATCCTTGGGATTTTTTTGGCTGATCAAGGATTCTCAGCACTCAGTAATGAGTCCTCTTCCTTGGCCTTTAGCTTTTTCCTTCCCTGTGTCAGGAGATATGTACATTTATGCTGCAAGGACACTACCTTGTAATTGTGGGGTTTTTTTTTACATGACATTTTAACAAAGGGGCACCTCAGTACAAGGGAGACATATAAACTGGAGAATATTCAGAGAACAATAATAAAATAACAATGGCCTTGGAAACATCTGTAAGGCAGCAATTTAGAATTCAAGCTGGTAGCATGCTGAGACCTCAAGTGAAATTAAAAAAAAAAAAACTTGTTAAATATTTCAAAACCAGGCTTCTAAAAAGTATTATTGACTTTATGTAGATACCTTATTTAAACAGCCTATTGCATTTGGGGCTATGTCTTTGTAATTACACATTATTTGCAATAGGAAAGCATAGCACAGAGTGTGAGGAGGGGATACACTCCAAGTGTGTCCAAACTTTGACCAGGAGAAGACTGTGATTTTAGCTCATTGCAAGGAGAGAAGAAACCTCATTCCTTTTGTTTATTCTCCTTGAGCTCTTTGCAATAATCATACATTTCACTGGAAGTAATTAACCTGGCGAAGAAGATAATAAATCCAAAGACCCTCAAAACAAAAATAAAATGTTGGAAACAATCCTCCAAATTTAAGAGCTGCAGTACTTCTAAAACTATAAACATATTCAGATTCTTCAAGTTTGCCTAATTACATGGGAGGAGAAGCTATCATTCACTCTTTTCTTAAATTGTGGCAGCGTTTATGACAAGCAACTAGCACAAAATTATTTGCAAACCTTCTGGTGACCTATAAACTTCAATTTGATATGATTCATCCAATATTTATTCTGAAAAAAAAAGGTGCATTTTTCATATTCTTTTATAGAAAAGACTCTCTAATCTATTAGTCAATGTGAAACAAGATCCAATGGCTGGAGGCTGAAGCTAGATACATTTCAGCTTTAAATAAGGTACACACTTAGCAGTGATTAATTAGGAATTGAAATAACTCCTTGGGGTATATGATGAATTCAGTACCTCTTGAAGTCTCTGAATGTTGTCTTTCCAAACCTCATGTTATACCTGAAATACAAAGTGAGGTCTTGATGTTGGAATTACAGGGAGGAGCAGTGTTATGGTATTTTCCAATATCAATGAAAAGATGTTTTCCACATCAAAACTTCCATATTTTTTTCATTTTCTTTTTAATACACAAAGTGAAATTCATTCCTTCTTCTAGTGAAAACCAGTCCACTTCAGATGAAATCAACAGGCCACTGCCAACTTACACCAGTAAATAAAGCCAAACTTTTAAAAACACGTATCAACTAAATTTGCAGTTCCCCAGTGGGCTCCAGAGTAGTGCTTTCAGTCACACTTCAGCCTGTTCCTAATTTTTAGCCACGTCTCTCTTTCACTGTCAATCCTTCCATCTCAGGGACAATACATTGCTCTTGCAATATGTAAGGAATCACTTTTAAGCATCCCACAGGACCAGCAACACATTTATCCCAAGCTTCAGAGCTGTTTTTTAAAATCAGCTATCTTCAGAAGAAACAAAACAAACAAACAAACAATCTTCCTTTTTTATTTCTTGGAAGGTTCTCAGTTTCTCTCCCTTTCTGTTTTCATCCCCTGTTTGCTCTTCGTCCATGGGGTTATGCTGAGGGCGCTACGGGCATACTTGGATTGAGACACTCTGTTTGCGTTCTCCTGTAAATTTGAGTTGGCCTCTGTTTCCTGTGTGGACAACACAAATAAAAAGTGACCTAGTGGTGCACCTGGGTGTGACCTTCTGAAACAGCCACTGCTCCAAGCCTGGGTTCCTGCTCCTACGCCATGGAAAATGTGTAGTGGCTTATCCCGCTTCCACTGACAAATAAACCGTTCTGCATTTATCTTTGAAGGAATATGCACCTACGGAGTCATCATCGTGTGGCTAAGCACAGTAACGCCACTACCTGGCTCAGCTCCTGATAACTGGTCCTAAAAGTGGTTCTGTGCCTCGTTGCTTTGTTGATGGAGTGCGAGGTTCTCACCAGGCACATAGGCACTTTGCTACCACAGGATGGCAATAGTCAAGGTCTGCAGAGCTCAAGCGAGCATTAGGGTTATTCTTCAAAGCACCAGTGTAACCTGGCACCATGGTGCTACTCAACATATAGAAGCTGATGAGAGCAAGGAAGTTCCCTACACTTGAGCAGCACATTTCTCACAGTTGTCTAGAACCGGTAAGTATACGGATCCCAATGTCTCCATTTGGGGACCAAACTCAGACCTCAAACCAACCTGTTACATTACAGATGGTCAGAGAAAAGATGGCCAGAGTGAAAGCCTCCTATGAAGGTATTCTGGAGCACCAAGGGAAAAATTCAAAACTTGTGACACTGAACCTAGCATAACTCATGAAGTACTGATGAGTATGACCCAGAGTGCTCCATTAGACTAGGAGACACTCTAGTTAGCAGGCTCTGCTTCTGCGGGGAGAGGACCAGAAAAAACACAGACCATTGGATCACTGTTTTAGTTGAGAGCATGTCCAAGCCTCTATGGAAGACTTATCTTACATTAATTTTGCAAACTGTCAAATCACCCTCGCTGAGCTGAGCTCTGTATGGTAGTAGTGGTTAGTATTTTAACAGGGCCTGCAGGGTTCAGGGGAAGGAGGCCGTTGATGCTTACTAAGCCAAGAGTACTATTTTAGGAAGGAGGAAGGAAAGTATGTATACTTCTGACAAATCAGGACAAAGGAGGACATTCCATATTGTATCATATTTTAGACATACAATCGCACTGGTCTTGTTTCATCAATGATCTGAGAGAAATCTTATCTTCCTTCTGCTATTTCTGGTATGTTTATATACATATATATATATACACATAAATATATGTATATACTTTTCCTTTTTTGCCCTACTAGACTAGCAGTTCTTATATTTTGCTTTTTTAGAAGGCTCTGGTGTTTCTGGCAGCCTGAGCATACAACCAAACAGGCTGGCATACGTTGGTATGCCACACTAAAAGTTGCTTTGATCTGCTCCTTCCCACCCTCATCCACCCATATATACACTGCTTCACTACTGATTTGAGCAGAACAGCTAAGATTAAGCACTTGTAAAATACACCTGCCCTTCATACGCAACCCTGCTCAATTACATGCCTTTAACTTTGCAATATAGAGTATTTATGCTGTAATATAAATACCTTTCTCTACCACTGTTCTTGATCAATCAGTAGTTTGAAACAGCAGGAGGGAAATGAAGTAGTGATATAGGAAAAAAAAAAAATGAGGGTGTAAATAGCCAACTAAATACTTTTAGGACATTCTGTCCCATTCAGTGGGGCCTACAGATGCATTGGACCATGACCAAATCTATTAACAGGGCATGTAGTCCTAAAGCAACACTCCTCAAACTTTTGAGTCCATTTCTTCTTCCTCACTTCAATAAAAGCCTTTTGATTCTTAATGACAGTAGTTGGTTCCTCATAAAGAGACTGAAAAGTCTCAATTGAGTAGTTTAAGAGAAAATCCTGGTCTTCATTTCCTGCTCTCTGTTCAGCTCTAACTAGTAGCATGGAGAAAAGAAACTCATCTCTAACACAGAGGAGGGGCTGCCCCTAAAGTCCCTGCAGAGAGGCATGCATGTCCACATGGGAAGGAATCTCCTTCATCCCTGTCTGTAACAGTATGGAAACAAGCAGGCATTTCCACACTACAATTTATTTCAGTTTGATGTCTAAAGTAGGTCAGCTGAACCATGTCCTGTTTGAAGTTGCTGTTTGCCCCTATTGGCTATAAAGTAGATCATTAAAGTTCAGAAAGATGATTTCCATCCCCCTCAAGAAACACGGGACAGGGGGGAAGGGAAAGATCAGATGTTTAATGGGATTACAGAAGATAATGAGACTGGTTGCTCCAAGAAGATATCTGAAACACCCTTGGGCTGTTGCAACGCCTCTCCCCTATCAAAGATTGATCTGTGGGTGGAGACAGAAGTAACTGCAACAGCTCTTTGATTAATTCCTCTCTTTCCCATGACTGAGGAAGGGACTTGATGTCCCCGAGGGTAGTGGATGTTTTCTGAAGGATAAGGTCCCAAAGATTTGGAGTCTAGCGAGTGCCTGCAGCACTGTCTGAAAGTCAGGAGGGAAACCGGGTTTGGTGGGAAAAAGCAGCAGATCGGTAGGAGAGGAGGTTGGGAAAGAAAAACTCAAGAGAGAGGGTTTACTCAGTCTCTAAAGATACAGAGAAGAGAAGTCAGCCAGAGAACAGCAGAGGAAACAAGTATGAGGGAACAGATGCGGAAACAGGCAGTGAGGAAATAGCCAAAGACTTGAGACCAAACCCTGGAAAACAGGAAAGAAGAAGAAAAAGCAAACTGCAATGATAGCAGAAGAAAGAGTTTAAATGAGAGCTGTGGAAACAGGCCGGGGAAGGTCTTGCCTGGAAACGGGGGAAATCTGATCTCACTCTATATCAGTGCAGTTCAGTCACCACAGTAACTCCAGGCTATATTCAGATTTATACTTGGAGAGGAACCTGAGCAAAGCCAGTCAGACTCTTTGGGAGACCAGTCTGACTTCAGTGCTTCAAGCAAGGCTGGCGCATAAATCACTCTTGGGCTGGCTGTATGAAAATATTTATTTAACTGCGTTACCTAAGCCAGGATCCTAGTCACCTCAGATAAGAGCCAGTAACCTTTTCACACCTTGCAAGGTCTCCTCTCACTCCAGCACTTCTGGCTGCTTTTGGCACATACACAACAGGTTTGCCTGGGCCTCCTTCTTCAGCCAGTGGAGCTAGGAGCATATGGGAATCACTGAGCCCATGAAAGGGCAGAGCTGCCCTTAGGCCTATGCAAAGACAGTAGAAGAACCTAAAGAAATAACAGCCCTAATTTAGGCCCAAAGGTCAAAAGTTAGAGGGGATGAATCTAGTATACCTATCTATAGAGCTAGAGAATATATGTAGGAAAGTCAGTGTTGCGTAGTAGTGCCTAACAGTGCTGTAGTGAAAGTAGGTGAGTCATCTCCTCAGCAGAGAGGACTGCAGCATTATGCACAATAAGCACCACTTATTGCATAATTAGCATTGCCACACAGCACACGAGCTAGTTCCTGCCTTGACCACAGCTCCCCGTATAGCACACTTCAGGTCAGCAACTAGCTTTTGGTGTTAGATTTAAGATAATACTGGTGTGAATGACAAAACATTACTATAAATGTATTAAGCTGTTAAATAAGCACTTAGAAGCACCTGCTGAAAAATCATGCAGTGCATTAATTGTACCTCACAGTTTAGAGATAAACATGCAGACTTTGTAGGAACTCAAATAAACCACTGTCCAGAATTTTAGACATTAGGTATAAGTGAAAAAGTCAAGAATAATTAATATTTGCATAGTTTGTACCAATTTCTTAGTTGGTGGAAAGCTTAAACATTTCTAGCTTTAAGGGCTAGACATGATGAGATATTTTGGCATGGTCAATTAGTTTTTGTGATGTATCATACTCTATTCATTTTGGTCTATAGAACTGTTTCTGAGGGCAGCAAGAAAGCCCAAGGAAAAAGTGAGTACAACCAAATCAAGATGGGATTTCAGGAGAAGTTGAAAAGTTATTTGGTTTCCCCTTGCCTTTTCTTCTGCTATTTCAGCCAATGGTGCTAGCAATTAGCACATTGCCAGTATAGTGGTTTCTTTTCAGGCTGCTCCCCACGTTTGAGACCAAATGTGAGTTCCTAAGGCAGAAGGTAAGTGTCTGTGTCACTCGACAGCCAGGAAGCCTCTACCTCCCCCAACAAAAGCCCAACACTAGTGGACTTTGTGGTTGGCCCCCAATCTCCTTGAACTGGGGCTCCTTGATCTGGGACTTTGCTCTTCCAGGTGACCTCGGAGCTGGTAGAGAGCAATATGCACGGCCCAAGATTTGGTCCCCCTGCCACATGATCCAGTTAATTGGTGGAGATCTCGATTTCATGGCAAATGATTTCAGTGCCATGGGAGGAACCTGCATGTGTAATCAGTAGATATGTGACCGTAACATGGGTGAGAGAACATAGCAAAATAAGAGGAAAACACAAAGACAGTAGGAAACTGAATATGGAGGAAAAAATACTGGAAGGAGACATGGGTGAGACTTGAGCTTGCTACACATTTTGCTTTTGTCTGACCTTATTCATGCTTCTTTTCTTTTAACAATTCATTTAACAGTTGTTAGGGTAATGCACATGAAAAAGAACATCCATCCTGATTCAGTCTGGCTTTCAGGACGCATAGGCACTTTATTTATTAAATAGAACACTAACATCTTTTAAATGAAGAGCATTATGGGTAAATGTCTGATGTCATGGATTTAGATCCCTATCAGGATCTATATTAATGATATCAATGTCCAGCTGTTAGTGGACTTCTCTTCCAATGAATGCTTTGTTAAACATATATATAAAATTTATTTTTCCTATGGTTTTCTTCTCTTTAACAGGATTTGACTTCTTGGCTCTGGTGCAGCATGCAAGTTGTTTGTATTAAGCTTTGAAATAAATTACTGAATGGTGCTATATAAATACTGCATGCATTGAATTGTACTATTTTATTGTGCAACTAAAAGATTTCCTGTTCTATACCATTATACGATTTGTTATTTTCCAGCATGCACATTAGCTTGCATTCAGCTTCTGCACGAGGTAGAACTCAAATTAAATTTACAAGCACACCTGAGCAAAGCTAGTTAGCTGTGGCCAGATCATGTTTCCATGATTAAATGACGCTGGCTATTATGACATGTTGCAAGAAAATGCAGCTATAAATCTCCATCTCAGTTTATTTCCAATGCTTCATTGTGCTGTAGAAACTGTTTTACTTTCCAGTGAGCAATAGGCTACATGTAGGACTAAGCCACCCTGAGCAGATGTGTTAGCTGCTTACTCTGAGGAGATAAGAGTACAATGCTGCCTTCCCATGAGCTTTCCCCTCAAGGACCTTCCCATGCTACACAAACATTAATAAATTGATCTTCGCTGCACCCCACTGCAAAGTTTATTAACTGAGAAAATTGGTTCCCAGAAAGATTTAGCAACTTGCTCAAGGCCAGAGAGTATGTCCACAGCAGAGAGAGTGAAAACGAGCCGAGGGACTGCGCTTGAGGCCACCAGTTATTGCCATTTAATATTTAACACTCTCAGAAGCGGATGGATTGTGTTTGCAGAAAGTACGGCACAACATGCTGGTGGCAAGGCAAGCACATGTGGCGAGTTGGCCAGCATGCTTCTAGGAATGGCGAGGAGGACAGATGGCTCCCATGGGACAAGGTGGTATTTCTGCACAGCTGCTTGAGGATGTGGGGAGTGCGATGGCCATGCTCCCATCTCCAGCCATGCTGGCACACCATGGTGCATCTCTCTGGGCTCAGGAAGCTCCTGCAGGCTGGGTCTGGCAGACTCCATGAGCAGATCCAAAGAAACCTTGGTCCCACGTGCACCCAGGCTCTGCCATGGCTCTGGCTGAGTTCCCATCAGTGGCAAAGAGGGTACAGGGGAGATACGAGGTGGTGCCACATGCCCAGCTCAAGGCCTGAGATGTATGGAGTATGGGCAGGGTGTGCACCCGAGACCTTGGAGGCCAGGGCAGCTCAACTCTGGCTGGAGTTCACAGCTTTTACAAGTGGTTTGACCATTTTCCATTTTATTAAGGTTTCTCTTTTTCCAGTTGCTTATACAGTTGCTAAAATCTGACTGTTTGGAGTAAAGTTTTCCAATCCAGGTGTTTGCCTCGGGCTGAATAATTTCAGATAGGGTGGAGAGGAGAAATTCATTTAGAGCTGTTCCTCATGGCCAGCAGTCAGAATGAGAGGAAAGGCTTATATTAAAAAAAATGCTGGCAACTTCACCTTTGAAACTCTTCAGTGTTTGAAACTCTGCCGTGCTCTGTGAGTGACAAGACCAGCATGTGAAGGGAAGGAAGACACAGAAGACAAGGAACTGGGCTGTCAGGCAACAACTCAGATTGAGGACCATAGGGGAAGAGATGGATGGAAGACCGGATGGGCTGAACCAGCATTGGCAGTGTGTACCATGACTGAAAATAGAAGGAAGCTCCTACAAAGCACAGAGAGAGCCTAAAAAAACCCACAGATTGGACTGAACGGAACTGAGCCACTGAGACTGGGAAAGGTTTGCAGGACAAAGTAGTGGGATTTAGGACAAGGGTAAGCATGCAAAGTTTTTGTATCCATGTGAAAGCACTAATCTGTAGCTCCCATTAGGTATATCCAAGTGAAAGCACTGGTCTATAGATCCCACTGAGTCTGTTCCTGAATTTCTCCAGTCTACTGCTCTCTCCATATCTGTGAAACCACTGGTGATGGCGAGTCTCCTCTCCCGTGTAGTTGCAGTTGGCTCTCATCCTGCAGGGATATTCCTTTTGCTCTGTTGGCAAATCTTTGAACAGTGGATTTTACCCTCCTGACAAGCCATGTGGATATCAAGTAATGTCAGTTCAGTCTCTTTAATTCTCTCCTTAAATACACACACATATTTGGGGTTTCTTCACTTATCTCAAAGCCTTCATTCTCATTCTGTGCACTAAAGGAGCACTGCCCAGTTGATGAGCACCTATTCAATCTGTTCACAGAATCACAGAATCTATAAGGTTGGAAGGGACCTCTAGAGATCATCTAGTCCAACCTTCCCGCTCCAGCGGGCACACCTAGAGCATGTGGCACAGGGCGGCATCTAGGCGGGTTTTGAAGACCTCCAGAGAAGGAGACTCCACAACCTCCCTGATCCCTCTGTTATTCTTTAGTGTATTCCTGATTTAAAATCCTGAACTATTTTCTTTATGCAGTTCTCTGTAGTGCTTGTCACTGCAGTATGAGATCTTCACAAATATTAGATGGTTCATTTTAGCAAAAACTTGTTCATGAGGAGATATCACAACACTGTCCTTTTTTTGGCAAATGGGCAGCTAAGTCAGCACTGCAGCTGCCCGGTTCAAACCTGTAGGGACTTGATCTTTTAGAGCACTTACTGTATGATATGATGCTGTGAATCACCAAAGCATATCTCTCCCTGACTCAGCTGGGATGAAGAGCTCAGCACTTCTGCAAACCAAACCGCTGGCCTTGGAAGTCAGGCACCTAGAAAACAAAATTAGAGCCCATCTGTGAAAAGCTTGGCTGAAAAACACTTTCCAGCACTCCAGAACAAAGGAGGAGCTAGGATCCGGGGATGTAATTTTGTACTTTCTCTTCCCACAGTCTCCTTCTTCATTGGTTTCTAGCTTTTGTAATGTTACATCAAATAAAGGCCTTGCCACAGAATAGGTCTAATTTGTGTATTGAATGAAGGGGTTGGGAGGAAAAATACTCTCTGACTGTATAGTTAAAGCTGTGTCTGAATAATCCATAAATGCAGGAAGCCAGAATTAAGGCAACAAAAGTAATTCTAAATGAGCATTTTCTAACTTTTGTGTGCTTGCTTTTCCAAGATACTTAGTAATCTTCCAAAGTAGAGTTTTGATTGTGTTGGAACAAAGCATATTTACTCTAATTCTGCATAGGAAATAGCTCGTCCTCTCTTTCTTACCAAATATTTTTGCAAATGGTAGGGTGCCCTTCCCTTGACATTCCTCACTAGCTTGAGCTCGACATTTGACAGTGATAAACGCACATCCAGCTCAGCATTTCTAACACCACCTACCCGCTCTGCCTCTGGATTCGTTAGAATTTCAGCAATGTGCTGGTTCACAGCAGATAACCTCCTCTCCCTTCCTGGGCTGCGTGTGTGTGTGTGTTTCTGTGTGTATTTTTATGGGGGGTGAGGAACGACTGCATTTCTCATCCTCTCAGCATTTATTACATTCCTCTTTCTCCACCTCCTCTGCAGTAATAAATCAATGCTGCTTGTTATAGGTTGCTCCCCAAGCAATGTCTTGGAGCAGGAGAGGGAGTCTCTCCTCGTTGCAATGTCATATGTTTTATCAAAAATGAAAAAATGAGTTAAGAACCAAATCAACCCCAAATCCTGCTTCCACCCACTTGGAGAGGAAGGGCCATATTGGGTCTGTGCCAGCTGCATCACCTCTTGCTGCCGGCACCCTGCAGCCTTATCATAGAATCATAGAATGTGTAAGGTTGGAAGGGACCTTAGAGGTCATCTAGTCCAACGCCCCTGCACATGCAGGGTCACCTAGAGCACATGGCTCAGGGCTGCATCCAGGCGGGTTTGAAAGATCTCCAAAGCAGGAGACTGCACAACCTCTCTGGGCAGCCTGTTATGCTGCTCTATGGGCAGGAGAAGGCAGTGAGTCAGTAGGACGACCTTTCTGCAAGTAAGAAGTTGTTTTTCTAGCACCGCTGACCATTTCTTACAGGCAGCTCCAGGGCTGGGATGCTGGATGCCCTATTCCTGTATGTGTGCTGAGATAGATGCATGCTCTTTGCACTCCTGCAGCGGGCTAATGGCAATGAAGCCCTAAAAATACGTTGTGAATGAAACAAAATATAGCCTGATTATTGTTTGCTCTGAGAAGATCAGAAACAGAGGCACTGGTGCTTGGAGAAATTGTAATTCAAGCAACATCACAGTGAGTCTGTGGCTTGCAGCAACTCCTTGCAGAAACTGCCCAGAAAGACCCTGCCTTCTAGTTTGTTGCCTTCTGTCTAACTGCAGTAATCTGTTTTTCCACATAGAGAATTCCTGATTTTCCACAGGGAAAAAAAAAAAAAAAGAAAGACCTTTATACATACCTGGGTTAGATATCTCCAATGAGAAATATCTGAAAAGACAGGCTGAGGAAATGCAAAGAAAATAGACTGTTGTGGTGCTGGAGAAGGCAAGAAAGGCAAAAGGACACAGGCAAAAGGTTTTCTGCAATAGAAATGCATGACTGATCCAAGCCCAGAAGGGGAAAAAATATCGGGCTCATCTGCATATGGGATCAAATGAAACAGGCAGTTTTAAAGTTAAATATATTTTTTCTGAGTCTTAATCCTTTCAGATTTTAACTGGGGTAATTCATCTGGGAATCTTCAGGCAGAATTCATTGAGAGTCTTTTGCAGGCGGACTCTTAGAGTTTGAAGTTCAGACAGAGGCCCCGATACCTTAGTATGTTTTTGTTGTTGTTGTTCATTTTCTTGGGATTTTTTCTGTGGCTTTGCAGGCATATGTTACTTTTTCTTTCTGGAGCGGTGTGCAAGAAAGGATTGAACCCCTTCATGTAAGTGACAGACTTTAACAGCACCATTTGTCAGCAACATCCTTGGGGAAAAAAAGACACGCATGCACTTTTTTTCTCTCTGTCTTTCTTAAGCTTTGCTTGAGCTTTTCTTAAAATGGCTGCCTTGAGCCACTCAGAAACAGTGCCTGTAACGTGAGCTGTGTATGGGGAAACAGCATTGACACAAGCTCAGATTCCTTCTCCTGCTCCAATTTTGACCACTTCCCACTGGAACGCCTTCCCGGCCCCCTCAGCCTGATTTTTGAGATGACCTATCTGCATGGGTCCATATACACTTCCAGACACTTTGAGGAAGGTGACATCCTCTCATGAGGCTGGTCTACAGCATCCACCTCCACAGTCCCCGCTGAATGTGCTGTTGTTGTCTTGGCACTACCAAATGCACGTCTGGTGCAGCAGAGTGGCAGGCCTGGCATGCCAGAGACAAACCAGCTTGGAAATGGGGGAAAAGCAACTCTGGGACAACAGCTGGTGTTTTGTGGACCAAAGATCCTTGAAGAATTGCTCACACCTTGTCTGCTTGCAACACTAAATCCACACATATTTGCATCCTTAAAACCACGCTTGAAAGCTGATGGTCTCCCTACCTAGCGCTGCGCTGCAATTCTGCTTATCTCTGACTAGTGGAGCCCATTGAGATGAGCAGCTATTTAAGATACAATGAATTATCCACAGCCTTGCTGTCTTTTCAGATCTCATTTTTCCACAACTCTCTCACTTGCTGATTATAATTGCCCTTTAATTGCTTGTATAATTTCAGTTACATAACAAGTAAGCGGTATGGTAACTGCCAAAAGTATCTATTAAGGTCTTTTTTTCATCATTAATTGAGTTTAAATAATTCT
>JAUBOD010000876.1:960535-994541 GCA_032353885.1 Nothura maculosa
CCTGGATGCCGCCCTGTGCCCCGTGCTCTGGGTGTCCCTGCTGGAGCAGGGGGTTGGACTAGATGATTTCTAGAGGTTCCTTCCAACCTCAACCATTCTGTGATTCTGTAATTCTGTGAAAATGCAAAATGTCTTTTGGTCTCTGAGGAAATGCAAAAGAAAGAAGTTTACAGAAGCAAACGGTCCCTCTGCCCCCAACTGCAAAACTGATTTGCCACTTCCACGTTATGTTGTGGAAAAAAATGTGGCTGGGGTTGACTAGCAAGCACCAGGGTGAGTTTTTGACTTCCTTAAGAACAGAGCTACCTCATTTCTGGGTAATTAGGTACTTGGAAGCACTAGCTGGGCCCTAAACAAACATCCGTTACCTGAACAAGGAAAGTCATTGTGTGGCCTTTCAGGATACAGTTTTCTGTAGTATGCAGTGACTCTAATGTCTATTAATTATTTCTAAAGGGTTTAAACATTATCTGCCTTTGGGTAAATTCTTTCTTTATAGTGTAATCTAAACTGTAGGAGGAGAGAAAAAAAAACAATGTTTTGTCATTTTACCTCCCCAAACATAACAGAATCTTATTTTAATCATTATTGACCTCACCGTCTCACATGGAGCATAAGCATTAGAAAGAGGTTAGCAGGATGGTTTTCTGGACTCCATCCCGCATGTCGCTGTCTGACTTATTTTTAAGAGCACAATTACATGTGGGGCCTTTTGTGCCTCATCTCTTCTGCCAAAGGCAGCAAAAAGGGAACATGACTCGTTGCCATCATGAAGATTTAAATATTGTCAGTATTTTCAAGGCTGTTTTAATGAGGTGAAGAATTAAGCGAGATTTTACTCCATGGCACTACCAAAGAAGTGTCTTGTGAAGAGACAATTTGGAAGCTCCAAACATATCTATTCATTTAGAATAGGCAGTTTTATATTAAAGGAAAAAAATACTGCCTCTCACCTCCCACACTGTGTGAATTTGCATGGTCCACTTGGGCCTCCTCTCTTTCATCTTCTGTGAAGTTCCAAGCCCAAACACAATTTTTTATAATCAAAGATACCTCAATTAACTTTTCACCAACGAAGTATTGTTTAAAACATAAGAAGTGCCTTTTAAAATTAAATAGTTTTGCAGCATTTTTTGTTCCCTTTGGCCGCGCAGGATGACGGGAGAGCGCGATACAGAAGACTGAAGGAAACCTGCAACCCACAAATTGCCTGTAAAACTAAATTCTTCTCATGGTTAGACAGATGAAAATAAACTACACTTAGTTTCTACATACCCCGCAGCTTGGCACTCCTCAGATACAGTGAAGGAAGACAGGATTACTCTAAATACAGGAGACCAATTGCAAAGAAGAGTTTCCCTGTTTACATCCATCAGTGTTCATTAGCTAGGGAGAGTAGTTGCTTCATATGCTGGTCAGTGCCATGGAATGCTATTGAGGCTAAATTTTCAAAAATGAGAATACTGTCTTTCAGCTTTCCTAAACCAAAAGGGCTTCCACCTTTTCATGGGACTTTTCCCTTGAAATATGCAGCCACAAGGGTTCTCTTATTTGACCATAAAGCACCAGGCACATCTGTCAGCACTCAATAAATTCACATTAATAATAGGTCCTCAAAGAGCTGCATACTGATTCCAAGATACCTCAGCGTGTGGGCAGGAGAATGGGCTCCCCACAAAGAATCTTGCTTAATGGGACCCTTATAAATGAAACTGTTTTCTCCTATGAAAGACTAAATTTATAGCTTAATGTGTGCACCCGCCAGGCACATTTGTCCAGAAAAAAAAAGCAGTCCTCGTTCATAGTTTATCACAAAAGCAGGAGTCACACAGAACTAATACAAACAGGCTCCATCTTTTCCATTCTCTAACCAGAAGCATGGGAGCGAAGAGGACTACAAAGATCTGAGTCACGTCTGACTCATTTGCCGAGTCCTGGCAGGGAATTCAACCCCACCAGCAATCCACGCAGGTCTGAGCAGATACACACCTCTGGTGGGAAGGGCAGCCACGCAGGGAGTTGCCTCACAGTTGCTCAGGGACTGACGCATTGATTCATCACCTCATCTGGCTTGCTTGGACCTTCCCGATCCACAGCTCATACTCCTCTCTTTGAACCTCTCCTGATGTTGCTTCAGGTCCCTTTCTCTGAGGGGCCTTTCTGCTAAAAGTCTTGAAAGGGTGCACCTCTTGATGGAGAGTGCATCATTACACTATTGCTTCAACTAGCCCCAGGTCTAAACTTAGTTTTATACCCCACAATGAAATTTTATGCCCCACAATGAGGAAATATGTCCATTTCAACTTAACTTGTTTATACTGCAGTGTAAGAGATACCTAAGAAAATCTCATGAGGAGTGCACCACTGAGATCTTTAAACGCCATTAACTTCAGTGGCCATGTAAATTGCCTTCTGTAAATGACCTTGTATGGATCCATCCAAAGACCTCTAACACATAAGGACGAAGTTCTTCTCTAGCCCAGCACATGCCTCATTTCCCTCCATTCCAGTCAACCTCAAGTCTTTCATTTCCCATAGGATACTGGGTTTCTCTTGGCAGCATGTTTATTGCAGTAGCAAAATGGACAGGGTATTTCTGTGGTATCTTCTGAGCCTCAGGAATTAGCAACCTCACTTGGCACAAACCGCGCAGGCTGCTCCATGCAAGTCACCAGAACACAGCAGAGAGAGATTTTGCACATGGCCATCAGATTCCCATGCCTAGTCAAGCACTGAGATTGCATGAGGAACAGCTGGATCATCATGCATCATTCCCTCCATGATGGATAGAAGGAAGACACTCCTCTGGAATGCTTACCTGATCTTGCCCCTTACCTTCTAAAAATGGCCAAACCCTACAACATAATGACGTTAAGGGGCTGGATATATGACTAAATTGTAAACAGTAATAAAAGCTGACAAAAGCTACAGGGTGCCAAAGCTAGCAGAGGCTCTGATAAGGCTTGTTTGCTGGGTCACTATCTTTGCACATTTCTCAGCTCCTTTTTCCAGGTGTGGTCCCTGGCTATATCCCAACTTGGTGCGAGGATGTGACTCAGAAAAGATGTTTCAATGGAAAGGAAGCTGAGTATACCTTTGCAAGGTACAGTGCATATTCAGAAAGGTCCCCTGGTCTTGGTGACTTGAGGGAGAACCAGAAGTGTGGATCCCACAAGGCAGACACTTAACAGGCCTTGGGGATGCCTGAGGAATATGGAAATGGAAAAGGTTTTTTTCCCCTATGTCATCTAATTCCTGTTTTACAGAAAATATTCTCATTAAATCATCATCACTGTAACTGCAGACAGAGACATGGGAGGGAAGGATTTAAACTATCTGATGAGGCTGGGGTCTGAGAATAAATAGATTTATACACATGGCTGTGGCTGATGTTCATCGATATTAATCTGGAGTAATGTTGACTTTTACCATTCTGTCTGTGGCAGTATGGTGTTTAGAGCTAGCTGCAGAATCCATAAGAGAAGATGAAACTGGCATTTTATTTTGAGGCTCTGACTTGTTCAGAGGTGTATTAGGATCTGAGGAAGAAGTTTGCACTTACCCAGGTGCTTGCATGACTCTGATGAAACACAGAAGGGTCCAGAAGAACAGCTTGAAAAGGTTCCTGGCTGAAAAGAGGAAGTTACTTATGGACAGACAAGCTAGACCCAAACCTTGACAGCACACACCTTATCTTCCAGGCATGTCCCCAGGGATCCATTCTGCCTTAGTGCTGTAGTTTTTATTTGTCCATTCGGCCAAAGCACCTCCTATGCTCGCTTTGAACTTAGATTGTCCAAGTCAAACCAGATATTTCTCCAGTCTACCCGAAAGATTGTTCAAAACACAGCTGTTTGGTGTATAAGAACAGGATTTAATTCATACAAAAACAAAGAATACTTAGAAAGCCATTTTCCATATGAGAAAATAATCTGGGAGATCTCTATTTTCAAATATCCCTTGGAACAACAACAAGGAACAACAAACTTATCTGGATTTTTTTTGATTGTTTCACAAAATCTGGACTCCCTCTGAACCTCAGAAATTGTTAACCTCTAAAGGTATTTGCTTTGTCAGCCCTACAGAGTTAGTCTACTTCATTAGAAATCAAACTGGGTCAGGTCCCAGAGAGCAACTTTCCATTGGGCTACAAAACTACATCACCTGATTCTCATCTTCTCCCTTTACCCTGGTCCTGACACTGAAAGAGATATGACTTACTGTGACCTGTGTTGCAGGCAATGTGGATATTTATCTACAGACCCACAGAACTCAGAGCTTTGCTCTTTAGCTGAAACTGCAATGTCCCTCTGTCCTCTTCTTAAAATCTCCTGTGATAGAGACTCTGCCACACAGAGTCCAAACATTCATTCTCTTTTTTGTTAGAAAACTTCTTCTAACAGCTAATCTTTACCACAGTTTTAGCACATTGCTTCTTGTCCTATCTTCAGTGACCACATGAAGCAATCTACTCCCTATTTTGGCAAAAGTCATCCACGTAATGACAGTCATAAGACAGCTCCTGTGCCTCCTTTCAGTTTTTCCCAAGTGTTCTACTCTATTCAAAGGAATTACTTGACCTTCCAGATTTTAGAAAGGTGAATTTATGGGATCTGACACCTCCCTGCAGTGAGGAACTAGTGAAATACGACCGAGAAGAGGTCCTTCCTTGGCAATGCTAGCAGTGTACCACAGGACTGAACAAACTTACATGAGGGTGCGGCCATCACAACTTCAGTATTTCACAGATCAGCTGTGTCTTGAGTTGTTTTAAGAATCAGTATGTTTGTCAAACGTCAGCTGGAGAAATGCTTTATATATAGGGAGTGCCATGGAAGAAGTCACAAAGCCCAGGTTTTGATCAAAAAATGATTGAATGGCAAAGGGAAACATAACTACTGAGGTTGGTGCAGTGCTAACAATTACCTGCAGCTCTGATATTCCTCTGTAGAAGAGTGAAAACAGGGCAAAACAAGACACAGAGACAGGATCCATGTCAACTGACATGTGCTCTATGTCTACAACACAGCTATTTACATCTGAACTAATCACTGTTTGATCCCTCTTCGGTCAGTGCAAAGGAATAGAAGACTTATTTCAAATGTCTACCTTCGCATGAGATGCATCACATCTAGTTATGTATATTTTCCCTGATGTTTCTGGGACATGTAGGATGCCTAGATGTAGATGTCATTATTTGTTCAGAGGAATGCGACCCAGAGACATTGTGTTTGGGTGAAAAACCTTTGGTGTCACTCTTAAAATGCTACTTTCTGGACCTTCGTTGTTTGTTATAAGACAGGGGCATGTTTATCTTGCATCCTTCCTCATTCCAGGATCCTCAGATCGTCTGCTTTGCATGAGACCAATACTCTCACAGATGTTTGAAGAGAAAACTCTTCCCGCTATTCCTAAGCACGGATACGAATGCACACAACGAGGAGGGGTTGGTTGTGCTGTACCTATGTGTCACATCCATCCCATGACTCCAGGGTTTTCCTGAAAATTCCTCTTCCATCACCTTCCAAGAAAACCTTGCAGAGACCATAAGCTGAGCTGTGGCCATCTTACAAGCCGCATACAGATGATGAAAAGCTATAACAGTGAATACCATTTCAGTGAGTTTCCTCAATACTCATAGGTATTATGACAATCTAAACTGCTGATAGCAATGCTATCAATCTGCTTTTGAAAGAGGTACAATAAAGAGCTGCATAACAAGGGTCTTGAAAGGGACAGTAGGAAAGGGATAGAGAAAGGAGCAGTAGGAGGAGGGAAGAGAAATTTTGGGATGGAAGATACTGGAGAAACCAGAGCACTGGAGAGGCTACCCATCACCTCCTGCTCAATATCTGCCTCAAGAGATGTTTTGCCCATGTCTTTTAGACCACCTAGCTCTCCTCCACCATGTACTGAGAAGGTCGCCTACAAGCAATGTATTTTCCAGCAGTATGTCCAGGCCCATATTTCTTTTCATCCCAGGAGACTGAGAATCTCCGGGAGGCTTAGTCAGCAAACTTCACTGTTTATGGAGAATAAGCTGTAATTTTCCTTTGCTCTGTTTTACACTCCTCCTTCAAGAGTCTTGCTCTTGTCCCACCCTCAGCAAATTTCTCCTGACCTGGTGTTTTCACTCTACTGACTCCTCAGTTATTGTTATCACAATACTCATAAGTATCAGACTGTTTAAAAATGCATCCTCAGGACCTTAGTGCTGTTTACTCCTTTCAGCTTAAAAGCAGCCATGTGGAGAATGTGACGTATCAGTTATACAGTTCAGAGGCAGGGCATTTCCCACATTATAAATGGGTGGATTGTAGCCACAAAAAGTTGAAACGTCATTTAGAAATGTTGCTATTTCAGTGGGAGGATTGCTCATTACTGCTAAAAAGTACAAAAACACGGTGTTATTCATAAAGCCAAAAACATAATCCCCTGGCAATTTGTATATGTCAAAATGCTGATGGTTTTAAAAAGCCTTTAAAGATACAAGTATCTCTGTGCCAAACTAAGATTCAGCAGTAAAAGCAAACACATAAATGGAATAAACCCCGTGATGACAAAAAAGAGGAATTGTTGCAATAATGTACTTTTCCAGGAAAATTAAACATAACAACAGTGTCTGTGAATCATTGGAGTTTTCTGACCCATAGCAGCTCCTGCTTATAACCATGATTTCGTAACCTTACAGTATTACTATTTCCACAGTAGCATTGGCAGTAGCTGTGTTAAGGTTGTTTGGCATAGAAAGAGATTTCTTCAAAACACCCTGACTGAGATTTTTGAAAACTGCCTTGAGAATTACACAAAATGAACGGGAGATACCTGCTTAGATTATTTACAAATCTCTAAAAAAAAAAAAAACCTGCTCCCTAATGCACAAATATTTGTAAATTATGAGGCCATCCTGAAGAAATATGAAGCATAAATATTCTTCCAAGGAGAGGATCGACCTGTAACTTAGATCTTTCAGAGTATGAAGAGAGAAACCCTCTGGGTAGTCCATCACCTTTCAGAAGCAAACATAGTGAAGATCAAGTTAAATAGGCTTAGGTCTAAAAGCCATGTTCAGTCCTCCTCCCCAGATCCTCCTCCACCTCAGCTGAGGTGATCTTTACAGTTTTAGAGCTGTAGTTTTAGAGTTGTTCAGGCAATCTCTTTGAGCCCTGGAAGGTGAGTGCAGCCCATCCTTGCTGACACCCAGAAGGATGCTGGATTGTAGGCACTGAGGAGAAGTGCTTATGCTCACTTGGAGAACGGGGACAGAAATTTGGGAGTGTCTAAGCAAAAGACACAGATCAAGATTTCTGAATACGGCATTTACCTGTGGGTGTAAAAAAAAAGTGTGAGCGAGTATCAACTGCAGGATGCTATCATGATCATCTAGTAGATTTTGTGGAATAGGCTGCGATCCCTGATCCCTGCTCAGTTTTCGCCTGCACTCGCTGCTGCAGCTGGCGATAGGCAGCATTCCTGAAGACAATTATGGCAGAAAAGATGGACTAGACGTGAAGGATTAACTGTTCTCACTCAGCCTTTGACATGTTCCCTCTGGATCACAGCTTTTGACACATCTGTGTTTCTGCGAGCAGTGCTGAAAGTGCTCTGCTAATGCGATATCCATCATGAGCCCTGCCTGCATGCACACATAGACACACACACATGCTCACCAAGTCAGGGCAATTTTCTCTGTAAACAGCAGCACATTTCCAGTGGGGTCTCAAGGGCCACTTGCTCCAACCACATACGTGAAATCCTTGCCAAGACCTAGCCACTGGGTGAAGCATCGTGTTGCCAACCGCTGTTTGATAAATCCTGCTCTGTTTACTTACTGAGATTCAGACCTTAGCTAATCTTTTTCACTGTTCATGGGCTGGTATTTCTTGCCTGTATAAATAGTTTCTGGCTTCCTCGCCTGCAGCATCTCTGAGAATGATATTATTAATAGTTCACATCAGTCTAGGAATACTGGTGGTAGGGAAGTCTTCAAGTGTTCATTACTGAATTATATTTTTCCATTGTGGTATTACTATTACAATTCTTGCTGGCTTTTTCGCTTTCTAAAAACTGTTTTTACAAAAAATGAAATAAGCTATTCTGACCAGAAAATGTTAGTTCCAGAGTCATTCAAATTCTTATTGCAGACTTTCACTGGCTATGTGACCTAATTCAAGAGAATTGCTTTGAATTTGCTGCAGTGATATTAAAACAACATGCTTCCTTTTACTGAAGTCACAGAAACTGACTATTTTCAGTCCTTTTCTCATTAAGAAACTGTAATATGGAAATTGCTTGGTCTAGAAATCATCCTACCCAATAAGGACAGAAGCAGACTGCTGAATGAAGTGGTTTGTGGGGTGACCTAGCAAGAAGGGCATAGAAAGAAATTCTTCTAGTAGGTGTTTTTGGAAGGTGAGAGTCTTGGGAAAATGTAAGGTTGAGAGCTTCACTAGAGAAAACATTACCTTTTTCCTAGAGAGAAGTTCAGACATATTTTCTGGAATGCCCAAATAAGAAAATATCTGAAACTTGATGAGTTTTCCGCCTTCATCACAACCTTTTGCTTGAACATGGGAGGGAGCAAACAGGCATGGTGAGTCTCTGTTTCCTCCTGAGTAAACAGAGCGGGATTTATCAGACAGCGGTTGGCAACACGATGCTTCACCCAATGGCCAGCTTTTGGCAAGGATTTCACGTATGTGGTTGGAGCAAGTGGCCCTTGAGACCCCACTGGAAATGAGTAGCTGTTTACAGAGAAAACTGCCCTGACTTGGTGAGTGTGTGTGTGTCTATGCGTGCGCACAGGCAGCGCTCACGGCGGATATCATGACGGATACCACATTAGCAGAGCACTTTCAGCACTGCTCGCAGAAACACAGATGTGTCAAAAGTTGTGATCCAGAGGGAACACGTCAAAAGCCCCCAAAATGACCTATAGCAGCTGGAAAACGAAAAATTAACAAGGATGTGGGAGAGAGCTTGTTTGTCATCACAAGGCTTACATGGTTATGAGAAAAACCTACAGAGATGGAGGGATATGGAGGAAATTTCCATCACATAGGCCATGGGAATCAGATGACCGACAAATGTATGTGGTATTTCAAGAGTGCTAGACAAAATCCTGGAGGGGTGACTGCCTTGGAAGTGTTGCTGACTGTAGGAGAGCTCTGTTCTGTGCAAGACCAAATGTGGAGGAATCATAGCAATGGTCACCTTTGCCAAGGGTCCGCACATGATGTCCTCATACACCCCAGGCCAGAGAGAAGCGGGAAAGTGCAGCAGTGTCATATGAAGGCAATGTGCTCGCCAGCATGGCGGGGCATTGCAAAGAGCTGCCTTGTCTGTGCTCACAGTAGATGAGCTTACAGAACTTGTTTAGGTTATATGGTTAGCCTTCTGAGAGCTAAAGTTAAATAAGTTGCATCCCACCCATGAACATCTACATGAAGAACAGAAATGTGAAAATGGACTCTTTAACATGGCTGATAATGATATAATGAGATCCAGTGTTTGCAAGCGGAAGCCATGAAATTTTAGATTAGATACAAGGCACAATTGTTAACCACAGACTTCATTAACCACTGGAAACATTTATCCAAAGTTGTGGTTGATTCTCCCATCTCTGGCAATTTCAAAATCAAGATTGTATTATTTTTCAAATGAGATGTTCTTTGCTTCAAGCAAAAGTGAATGCAGGAAATTTCCCTTGCACCAGTCTGATACAATTATTTAGGCTAGAAGTTACCGACATGCGTGTAGAATTGGAGGATTAAATTGAACAAATATCTGTGCTGCCGATATATGCTCCTTGCTTTGCATATGTTGTTAGCACTGCAAAGGTACAATACCAGGAATCTGATCTATTGGCTATCCCAGCATATAGATCGAGACAGAGAGCATGGCAATATGACACTTGTCTTCAGAGCACTGCTGAAACATGTTATTAGTTTAAGTTTCAATTTCTAGTGGCAGCCTAAAAACTCTCAAACACTATCTTGGTTTCACTTTAATTGTGTAATGATGATCCTTATGAACATGACTTGCCTTCATTTTCCTGTGTAACAGAGGAGCGTAATGCTATCTCATGGCACAGACTCAGCGTCCCCCTTGCACTTCTGTATCACAGTGGGATTATGTGAGGATCTGCAGATGGGAATGTGTTCAGAACAGTTTTCCTTCTGTCACAGCTCCTTAAATTGGCGTTTCCTCAAATACCATAAACAATAGCAAAGAATTCTTAAGAACAAAGTAAGCAAAAAGTAACACCTCCTCCTATACAATTTGTACTTTTTTTTAAGCCCAGCACTGTCAGATGTGTAAAAATGTTTTTTTCAAAGTGCTGAAAGGCATTGCAAGGAAACAAGTAACCGTCAAAGCAAGTCTTGTTTTAGCTGGTATTTGTAAGGGGGAGGGGAACCAGAAACCTTTGAGTGTAGGAGCAAAACAAACCACAGAAAAAGGCTTAAATACTCTTCCTAGTTACTTATTGAAAGGTAGTTCTTCACAGATTGCAGTTAATCATACAGCTAAATCAGTAACTGCTGTTGCTGATAAGCTTTAGTTCATGAGACGTGCTCTGTTAGCTAACATCCAACTGCTGCCAAGATGTGCATCCCAAATCAAGATTTAAATTGACACGAGAGTTAATAAAATGGAAAATAAAGTTTATTAGTGGAGTTATTAAAGCTGTAATGATCTGAAAACACAAACAATATTTATAGAAAGTGGCCACATCTCTTTTTAAGCTATTTGGAAAGACACTTTCTTGGTTCAAAAGGCTTTCTTTTCCAGGTCTGAAATGGGATGAGGCTGAGCTACTTTTAGGGTACTTAGTTCATGTACTGTAACACAGAACAGAATTTGTCTTGGCTTGTTTTATTGGTGTGTGTCTTACGTACATGATACTTGTGCATGGCTTACATAAATTATATACAAGAGTTTATGTATTTTCCCTCCTGCCTCAGTTGTGTAAGTATAAGCCAAAAAACCTTCAGGATATAAAACAGGAAATGGTGAGACTAAAACCTTCACAAATTCGGAGACTGTTTGGATGGCAAGGAGTCTCTGCAAGGTCAGTCAAAGCTCATAGTCCATTTAACTGAAAACTGCAAATTCCCCTACACATTACTGAACTGCTATTCCAAGAAGCACCTGAAAAATCCCCAGTTTTTAAAGTAAATAAACCAAAACATCTGTATCAATAAGTGAAGTTAATCATTAAAGTCAACTAACACCAAAGAGCTTAAACAATAACAGCTATTGCAGTGAGCCTTTACCCTGCTTGAATGGTCACAGACTATAGGCAGTGGGACATTTAAAAGTGTTTTGTGCTTCCTTTGCTCTCTCTCCAAGATCTGAGGACTGATTCATGAAGGTCATTCATTGTTTCTATCACTCCATACTGTCATCTGAGCAGTTTCAGTGTTACAACTAAGATCTTGTTCCTGAAAACAAGTAAACACGTACGTCGCTTTATGCTACGAAACCCATTGACCTGGATCTGCAGAATAAGAGGATGTATCCAATCCATCTGAACAACAATTATACCATATCCTTTTGGCATATACATACTAAGGGCAGTAGTTTTTTTCAGTAGATTTAACTGACTTCCAGTTTTTGTCATGCTTGTATTGTTATATCATTTACAAGACATTCAGCCAAACCTTAGACCAGTGGAAGTCCAGGGAAATAATTTTAGCTGCTGTGAAGGAGTCCGGAGGACAAAGCAATCTGAAAGACAAATAAACTTGTGGCATGAAGAGATTAGACAAGGATGGGTGCCAGAGCCATGACAAGTGCTTAGTTATCCTGACACAGCCCCAATGAACCCTTGACCAGTAAGTTCCAGTTTGCTTGTTGTTTTCATTGAAGAGTTCAAAAATATATGGGAAACTTAAGCTCTGTGGTAGACATCTGAGTCAAGTACTTGCCACATGACTGTGACATCCACTGATCTTTGGTTTGCTCAAATTTAATAACTCTTCAGTATATTGCATGCATTATGGAAATATTGTAACCTAGGTTGGATTGGCACCACATGATATTGTTATAAAGCAGTGGACTGTAATTCTTCCAGCATAGATGGTGGTCTCTCAGTCTATCCTTTAATAATGTAGATTTGTGGGTCTCTGACCACAGAAATTATTCTGACGGAATATCCGACCATCCTTGGCCAAGTCTATATATTTTCCTTTTTCATCAGAAGGATCGACTGCTAGGGATTTACTTTCTGTGTGAATTAACCAACCTTATTTCCTGTGTCCTGCTAAGCTTGGGAAAATCTGTCAAGGTTTTATAGCAGATGAGTTAAAAAAAAAATACAAGGGAATTGTGGGTTTCATAAAAGAAACCCTATTTCCTGACTAGCAAGCCATTTTGCATCCGAGAACTCAGAAACATGAATGCCACAAAGCTGCATCCTCATAAAAGATCAGTTTGACCTGACTTTGTTGGGACTTTCAGCAAAGTGCAATTTTATCCCGCACCTTTCCCTAAACACATCATTAGTGGATGATGTTGCAACCAATGTAGACATTACTTACAGGAAGACTGTAAGGGCCCTGAAGCTACCTCTTCTCACCATCATTATTCTGGAAAAGGAAGATATTCAGGAGTTTGTTTTGCTGATTTTGTTTAAGACAAGGCAGGAAGAAGTATCCCAGCACACCCCTAACAGGAGTATCTCAAAGGAAAAAACAGACAATATTTTGGTTACTATTTATAGTATCTATGTATTTATCTTACAGTATTGTATTACCACAGATTTATTAATTTAATTGAGTTAATACTAAATAAAAGGGAGATGCTATTGTGCAGTACCTACTATGGAATAAAAGACAATCTTCCCTCTCCTGCTCAAAAAAAAAAATCAAGAAGAAGTCATTGCTACCTCTACTAAAATAACTAAAATGAAACATGGAAAGTCACTTACTTCCAAGTCATCTATAGCAAGTGCCTGGTTTAGATGCCTTGGTGACTGCAACTCTTAAGCTCTTAAGAGGAAAGTGTTTCTGAGCATGTAGGCAGCCAGCTCCCAGCTCTCTGCACTGCCAGCGGAGAAAAGTAGTAGGGGTACAAACAAGGGATAACATCTCTTGCTAAAACCAGGACGAGGAATGAACACTACTTCATCCATCTTTACCAAAAAGCCAACTAAACACCTTCAAGTTTACATTTCTGCAACTATTAATTCTGTGAGTTTGGCAGAGGAAGGAAAAACAAAAAGCAGGTCGAATGATCTGACTCTGGCACACTGTCAGAAAAGTGAGATGTGCTTGCATTGAGAGTGCTTTCAAACTGACATCAGCATATGGACAATTATCAGCTGGGCTCCTACAGGCTGACAACCAAAGAGGAGATGATCAGACAGCAGAACATGGGAAGCTCTGAATCATCAGTCACCATCAGTCTCTTGAGCAATGTCCCATGAAGGACTATGAAGATGATGAAGGGACTGGAGCATCTGTCACATGAGAAGTGGCTGAGGCAGCCAGGACTGTTCAGTCTGGGGGAGAGGAGGCTCAAGGAGATCTTACCAATATGTACAAATACCTGATGGAGGAGGAGGAAGAGTCAGACTCTTTCCAGAGGCGTCCAGTGGCAGGACAGGAGGCAGTGGGAACAAACTCAAATACAGAAAACTCAATTTAAACATAAGGAAAACACTTTTACAAGTTGTCAAACACTGCAACAGTTTGCTAAGGAAGTTCCAGAGTCTCCATCTTTGGAGATATCCAAACTCAACTGGACACAGACCTGAGCAACATGCTGTAGCTGACTCTGCTTTGACAAGTGGTTTGGACTGGGTCATCTCCAGAGGTCCCTCCCAATCCCAGCCATGCTATATTCTGTGAATCAGAGCCCAGGAGATATTTGTGGACAGATGGAAACTTGCAGAGAAAACCAGCATGCCACAACCAAACTGCCAGCAGCTGAGTCTTTGCACAGCAGTCAATGAGAAGGGGTGCCTTTTAGTTTTTCACTTGCCTTCAAGACTATGGAGAGTGAGATTTCTGGTTGACTGGCTGTTTTTGCTCTCTTTCCTCCTGCTGTGGCTGCCTTCCTCTTAAAACCTGTTGATTCAAGCAATCAGCAGTCAGCTAGTGGGTGTACCTCACATTTTGCAGTCTCCCTTTTGCAGAAGTCCCTTCCTAGGCGAGCCAGGAGAGACCATCCCTGATGGAGGCAGCAGCTGAGGGCTCTGGCTTCCCTACTGGCACAGCAGGGTCCCAGCCTGTCCTCGCTGTGCAAAGGAGCAGGCACGGCTTGATTCTTCCTATTTTATCTCACTTGTCAGCTATACAAACAGGAAAATGAACCAGCCACCCAAGAGAGGGAGATGAAGGTTTCCCTAAGGGGAAATGGGGGAAAGTGTGGATGGGGGCTGCTGTCCTTCTTGCTGATTGCAAGATCAGGCCTAACGAGGCATTAACAAGCACAGTACCAATGGCATGGGTTCACGTCAGCTCACAGCATTGCCACTGTTGCCTTTTATTAACTCCTCTGAAATGCAAACAGTGTAAATAAGGCAGAAACAAGAAGGGTCAGTGCACTCGGTCAGATAATTAATGGTGTTTTGAATGCACTAAAGGCATTATCAAAAAGCAGCTGGGACATAGTAGGAAGGAAGTGCCCTTTCAGAGATGTTACAAATAACCTTGCATGCATACAAATGTCTGTGCGCAGGAGCTTGGCAAAAAGCAATTCATTAGAAACAACTGCTCATCAGTGGAGGCATGCTGCAAAAAACAGTGTCTTGCTTAGACTGTCTAAAATGTTGCTTTGATGCAATTGGCTGCTTTTACTCCTTCGCAGTTTTTCATTCTGCATCTCGTTTAGCTTGGGGTGGGGATTAATGCAAAGTGCCTGTAGTCAGCTAAAAAGCCGTGCTGGCAAAGTCTGGTGAGGAAGCTGCAGGGATCAGTAAACAGAGCTGGAAGTGCGGGTGGCCGTGAGCTGCCTTTTTTCTCTGCGTGTGCAAAGGAAGTAAGGAGAGCAGCAGTCAGCCCTGACAGACAGGGGAGATACTTCACAGAAAATAACAGATGGCTTCAGGCTCATACTGCTCTTGCAGAAAATAGCACCCAGGTATCTTGAAAAATGTATACTTAAAGATAATTTGGCTCATTCTTTTGGTATGTTGTGGTAAAGAATAAAAAAAAAAAGAAGACAGGAAAAAGAAAAGAGATTTGTTCATGTATGTGTTTGTACTCTTTATTCTGGAGGACAGTGAAACCTCTGCAACAACAGGTATAGGATTTCATTCATCCATAATTGGTGATACGCACTTGCCAGCATAATCCAGGATAAAGGGGTCCCCATCTACACATGCATCAGGAATATCAAAGTGGAGAATCTCATAATGGGCTGGAACACTGGGGTGATTGCACAGATGCTTGTCATGCCTCATGTCCATGGTCATCACCTCATGTACGTACTCTATGCCCACAGCCCACCCTGACCAAAGGCCAGAGCTTTCCCTTGCAATGTGTCCCACCATGGCTACTGGAGCACAACCTGTGGCAGCAAAACCATTGCTGCCACAGGTTGGTGATCACAGGTAGTGATTGGGAAGGACCTGAGCAGTCAAATTGGGCAAAATACATGGGAGGATAAAATTATCTCAGCTAAAATCTGATATCACTTGATATCTGATACCTGATATGAGGTATCATATGCTGCTTGAGGGAAGGGAGGTCCTTATCTCGAGAACCTATTGAAGTTCTACCTCCCTAAGCTGCATGAGGCCCAAACGTGACTCTGTAAAAAATATAGTGTTAGAAAAGGCTTTCTGTTTTGGGTACTATGTGTTGCAACAGCGAGCACTGAGCACAATCCTGTGAGCACTGAGCAGTATGAGCTTTGTGAGAAGTCATCAGAAAAACGCTGATGCTTCATAAAAGAGGTGGAAACTTCCTGCTGTGTGATGGGGAAGGGCAGGATGTCCACTTTTACCTGAGGCCAAAGATCCCAACTCAAGGCAGACCCAGGAGCCGGCAGCATCAGCTGGGGAAGGGAGGAAGGGTGAATTGTAGGATGCATCTCTCTTTCTCCCATTGTTTGCCTTCCAGAAGGCTATGAATCCTGGTCCCATTCCTGAAAGCCCTAGCTTTTACACATGGCATGTTGCAGAGATAAAAAAAAAAAAGGAAAAATCAGTTCTCCAGCCATTCCTATTAAGAAGTAGTATCAGTTCTTCCTTCTCTAGCTCTGCTCTGCTGCTTCTTGCTCTTCTGAATACATCTTCACACCATATTGTCTACTCCCTGTGCTTGCCCCTTCTCTGATTTGGTTATGGCTTTGCTGCCTGATCCATTGCTGCCTATATGCCTGCTCTTAAACATGATTTTCCTTTTTGCTGATTTAATGGTCACCACATGTGTTTCATACATTTGTTTTTCTCTAGTTATTTGATAATTGTGTTGATTTTTTTAAATGAACTGATTAACAGATTTTATCAAATACATTGGGAATCCATCCACTCACTCATGGCTCCTTTGATTTTCGGCTTGTTCCTTTTTTGATCCTTTTCTGTCTACTTCTGTCTCTCATCTCAGCTTAACATCCAGTAATATTGCACTACAGTCCATTTTCCTACCTCATTAAGTCCAAACAACTCTTTACCACTCCAATAGATTTTTCTAATTGTATTACTCAAACTTCATTCTTCATTCTATTTCTTTTTCTTCCAAGGACATTTTATCTCTAACCTTGTTAAGATGTATGGATTGAATGGGCCCTGCAACAGCCTCTCTTGAATCACTTTTGCTTGGTATTGTCATTAACAAAATAGATGTAACTAAATAGATGATGGACTAGGAAAGGCACATCATGTTAAATCTGGAAAATAAACTGATAGCAAGTATTTTAAAGAAAATAACTAAAATTCAGAATGATCATAACAAATTGGAGAGATGGTCTGAACGAAGTGTATATCAGATACAAAAGGTCTCAGACTAGAATAATCAACTGTGTCAGGGAAAAATTGTAAAAGATTGCTAAAAATAGACATGATCAATCTGTTCTCCTCCTCTAGTTTGGGGAAGAATAAGCGATAATAGGGAGGATAAAAATAAGCTCTGAGAAAAACATGTTAATGAAGTGGAGAGGGAACTACTTCATGAGGTCTAGGAAGATCCTAGAGCATCTTCCGATGGAAATCTTAAAAAAGAGATTAGACATCCATCTGTGTGAGATGACCCTGGCAGAGTGGGCCCTGCTGTGGTTTCTCAAGGCCCTTTCCAGCTCTCAAGTCTGCTTCCTGGCCCAGCCATGAACTCGCATCCTCTGCTATTACCTCTATCCTGCTTGTCTGATAGTCATACAGTCTGACCTCCTTGCAGACTTGCATGACAGGTTTTAGCAGATCACAGATGTCTACCTTCATTTTTATCTTTTTCTTGCCCTTTTCTCTGCTCCACTGTCTTTCTCTGTCTTTCCCCTGCCTCTGCCCCTCCCATTCACAGTGCTTATAAATGCTTTTGGGAGCATCCAGCTTTTCCTCTATCTGCAGACAGTCCAGCCAGGAGGAGGTGAATGTGGTTGTTCATGGTGCTGCTCTCACAACAAGGAGATGGATGAGAAATCTCTGCTCTCAGATCTCTGCTTCATTTTTCCATCCTTTTTTGTCTGTTTGCAGACCAGTGCTTTGGTTACATTATGTTAAGAACTGATAGGTCATTTACCCAACTTTGGCGGAATTTTCCTTGTTTGCTTATTTTTGAAGAGGGCTTTACTTCCGCAAAGCTTTGAGCTTGATGACCAGTCTGGAATGGCTGCTTGCTTTAATACAATCTCCATCACACTTGCCTCATCTTTTAGAATTTTCTCTGTGCTTTTTAGTTTTCCCACATGTGCCTCCCACCCAGCCCAGACCCAAAAGACTTCAATTCTGAGAAGTGTTTTTGAGCACACAATGGTGAAGGACAAGGTTTAAAATTAAGCCAAACGAACAAACATGCCCATAAAAGGAGTGCACAGTAGGCCAGAACCATGTGTACAATTGCAAATCTGTCCTGGGATTTTCATTCCAGTAACAAACCCATTGGAGATTTGCGCTTGCAGTTTACACTCTCATCAGAAAACAGGCCCATGGAGAGCGTGATGCAGCAGTTCCCATAGCAACCAGCACAAGAGGAGTCCATTAAGTGATCACAGTCCCGTCTCAAAGTGAATTACCAGGCAGCAGGTGAACTTTTGCACCTCTAAAAATGTCTCTTGGGGCCCATAAGCTGTCATGTGTGGGGGAACAACAGAATGCCGATACGTTGCACTGATTTGCTGCTGCATTGTTGTCCTTAATTATGCCAGTGGTGATTTTTAAGAAGCACGGCATAAAAAGCACATGCTTTTCCTTTTTCCTGTCAGGTGGTTTTTGTTTTTTTTTTAATCCTAAACCTAGAAAAGGAGACCACAAGACAGTGTTCTTGAGTCAGTAAGTAATGAAATGCTTTTCAGGTCTCTGCATTCTGCCACAATTAGATTGTCAACCATCTCAGGAGAGATGCTATTATCTGCGTGGGTGTGCAAAACGATCTATCGCTATTAATCATTTCTATTATGGTAGTAGGTAGTGCTCCAAACAGATCAACACCTCATTAGGATGATTGTTATTCACACATGGAGGTTGACGTGATGCCCTTGTATACTCAGGACATAAGGAACATATAAATGGAGTTGGGAGGCTGAGGATCATTACATTAAATGGACTTAAAATATTGCTTTAGATATTTATAAGGACATTCTTAAAAATAGCCTTTACTTTCCCCACCCCTCCCTTTGCTCCTTTTCTCAGCTGAGCTATGTAAATTTATGCTGACAAAAAATGAGAATGCAAAAGGAAAATCAAGCTGTTAAACATGACAAACTGTTCTCATGCTCTCAAATGTTTTGCAGGTTCATTTTAATTTCCCAAAGGCTAGAAGTAAGCTGTGGCATCCAAATCACAGTGGAGATGGAAAGTGAGGCTGCCCCTTCTATTTCAGTCTCATCCTGCCCCATATCAAGATGCAGAAATTTCAGTTTCTCCATCAGCTCCTTGCTAGTGCCCATACTTAGTGATTGTAGGAAGCCAGATAAGGCTTTTCCATCTTCCTTATTCTTCTCTGTGATCCCCAGTGTTATTTTCATTTCTCTGAATGGGCCTCTAAAACTCAAGACTGCGATGGACTGAATTGCTATGAAAATGTTGAGGTTCCCCCTAGGCTGGTGGCAGCTGGAGTTTAGTTAGGAAACTAAGATACAAACTGGTCTCATGTGCCTCACTGCTGATCATGGAAGACCTTGGGAACAACCTGACATATCTTGGTTCTGAAGTTAGCCACTGAAACCAATGTAAATAAAACTGATCTCCCTCTATATGTGTGGAGGTGAAAGCACAGTGAGATTCTAGGAGCACAGGATCGTCACTGTTTCACAGGGAAAAGGCAGGGAGGGAGGGCCAAGCTCTTGAGAGTGTAGGGAGGAAGGGGCCAAGCTCTCCTCAGTGGTCACCAGTGATAGAACAAAGGGTAATGTGTGTAAGTTGAAACACAGGCAGTTCCATCTCCATGTGAGGAAGAACTTCTTCACTGTGAAGGTGACAAGAGCCCTGGAACAGGCTGCCCAGGGAGGTTGTGGAGTCTCCTCTGGAGATCTCCCAAACCCACCTGGATGCTGCCCTGTGCCCAGTGCTCTGGGTGTCCATGCTGGAGCAGAGGGTTGGACTAGATGATCACTAGAGGTCCCTTCCAACCTCAACCATTCTGTGATTCTGTGAAAAGGTTAATATGGAGAAATGTGCTGCCTTACTCAATAACCTCTCCCAAACCTAGTCCTTTAGAGAGCCCAAAGCATGGGCTGCACTCCCCATATGTGGTGGAGAGGAGCAGGTCCCGCATACTCTGTCTCCAGGCCTTGCATGGTTTCTCCTTTTTGTCTCCATGGAGTACAGCTGTGTCTTATTCATAGCAACTGCTGACAAGCCTATTTGCACCTTTCTCAAAAGCAAAGTGTAGCTGTGGACGCTGACATCTCGACCCACAAAGGATGAATTTGAGCTTGCAAAAAAGAAGAACAGGGTAAAAATAGCAGGATTATTTAACTCAACCTTGGTGCTCTTCCAAAAAAGTCATTTAAAGCCTTAAAACCCCTCCACACTGTGACTACCATAATAGCCACATGAAAAGCTATTAAAAACTTCCTGTGAAGAAAGGTAATGAGAAAACTATAATAGTTGAGAGGAGAGGGGGAAGCTTCCAGAGAATTCAAATTGAGCCTGACCTCTGCAAGGTATCCTTTGCTTCCTGTTTGCTGCCGGAGTACAATGAGGCTTGGATTTGTGCTCCACCTTCCAGCGTCTAGGTCTAAAAATGTAACAATGAACTTGTGACACAAAGGACCTGTCTCCTGGAGAGGCAGAATTTAGATCTAACAGCAAGGCACAAATTCTCTCGAATTTAAGGCATAACTAATTTTGAGTAGGTGGATGGCTTTTTTGTTGTTCTTTTTTTGATTTGTCTTTCTATTTTTAAGATGACAGACTTGGGTTGATTTAATTAAGATTAAGATAGACTTACGCAGCTGTTTATTTTAAGTTATTGTAACCATTTTAAGGCACTTGTCACTATGGTTACCTAGATGTTGCTGTCTTAGGTGCCTGAGCTGAGACTTGGCTGAAGGGAACATGGGGCTAGCTGAGTGAGATCTAATCTATCTAATCCACACTTTGTTTTTGTCTTAGGAGTGCTGAGTTTTAGATGACCATTTGAGGGTGTTCAGAAAGCTCTTGCTTTCAAATGAGAAAAAAACATAACTACAGTGGAAAAAAATGTAAGTAAGTGTGACAAAATGGCATTTTCGAGGACAATTCCTTGACTTTATTTTAATTCCATGTAAAAATTTAATATAAATCAAAAGCTACCTCTGCTTTAGTTACACTTGTGCTGTCCACTATTCATATCTGGTGTGAGTTGGACCAGGCATATTCTCAGCCTATCAGAAACAGACTGACTAATGTTGAGGTTGGCCTGTCTCTTTCTCTCTTGTTTCATCTTCTCTTTCCATAGTTCTTAGTCTTTCTTCCCTTCCCTTCCCTTCCCTTCCCTTCCATCAGCACTATTTGTCAAAATTATTGGATTCCCAGTGTTTATTTTTCAAAAGAGCCTAGAGCTCTCTCCAGCAAGCGTGGTACTTCCATATTTTGCAATGAGTGAAGATGTGGCTTACTTCAGTATGTCCCAGCAGCAGTGAGAGGGGTAGAGTTAATTAACAAATTAACAAATCTTTCAACTCGGTCCATCCAGGCCACAAAGCCCTCTCAGGTACAGACACATTAAAGACACTTCTGTCCAGGAAAACTCATCAAGATGTGATTATACCCAAATAGGTCTAGATTTCATCTAAATTGATTAAAAAGTAAAAGGTGTACTGTGATGAGCACTGACACACCATTCTTTTGTCCTCTGCTTCAGCTTTGCCACTCTTCTTCACAGAAGCCCCAAAAGCTGTTTGTAACAAAATCTCCAAACTGTCTGTGCCATGCAGTGTATAAAGGGAGTGCCAAAGCAGTTGTATTTGCTTCTAAATAAAATACCAGTCCAGCAATTCAGTAGATGTTGCGTTTTTCTGTAGAGAGGTCTTGCAATGTTTGGACAGCTGCTGCTATTAAAGATTTTGCCAACTAAGTTAAAAAAAATCACCTTCTAACTGCCATATTCACAAATGTACAATTTACAAGCACTTCAACGTCAGACAGAAACCCTCTTGGAGCTACCTTTTAGAGTTTCTTTCAAAATATTTTAAATCTCAGGGTAGCATTGTAGTCGCTTTTCTTTACCTTTCCTTTTCATGTTTACCCTCCATATTTACATTAAAGCAGTATAGGTAATATACATATTAATAATATATGTTCTAAGTTTCTATGTGCATATATCCAAGAATGTTGGGAGGGTTTTTGCATCTTGGAGATAATATCTAATAAAATATTTTCTTTCAGTTATTATGATTGTATGGAATTTATTACAAATTGGAGATTTATAAATATAAACTATGAAGATAAATGAAAAGTATTCTGTTAGTAAACAGAGCACCAGATAAATCTGCAAAGTATTTGCTCCTAAGAAATACCTGTTCAAGAGTACACCTCCGTGACATGCTGCCATACTGCAATATGGAATGTAGCCTTAGCTCCATTGGAAGCCCAGAGGTGACGGAGGCGCAGGGTGCGGGAGGACATGCCCTGGGGCGTTTTGCCATTGTGTCATTCAAGTGATTCCCTGTGGCAGCAAAGTTTATTCTTGCATTTTCCAAGTGCTAATAATGTTGCGCTTTCTGCTACGCTCCAGCGTCCTCCCTTGCTAGTTGGAGTGCCACAAGATAGAGCAGAGACCTACAAGGGCAGCAGGCAAGGCTGCAGCTGAGGGAATTGGAAAATATATTGCTTTAACTCTTTGAGCTCCGGATATGAGAAGCTAGAGCACTGTGGGCTTGGCTCCAGACCACAGTGGAGCAGGCTGCCTTTCTTGATATTACATGGCTTTCTCTCCTGGCTGCAGCCTGAATATTTATTTTTTTTCCACAAATACATATATATTTTCCAGGTATACTTAACAGTTTAATGATTCTGTCCCATGGGAAGGAAATTCGGAAACTCCAGAAGAAGCTCCCCTAAGTAGAGCTTGAGGTGATTGATTGCTTTTTTAAGCCTGCAAAAACTCCACGGGAGGGATGGTTACCAGATACCATCTGGTATCTAGTCTTAGCATGCTCTTCCTAAACAGGGAATATCAAGGCAAGATCTTTTGAGATCAAGAAAAAGCGGTCTTGGAGACCCAAACCCATTGCACATTTTCTATCTCAGAGAGTTGTATTTGAACAGCCTGATGGGGAAACTGGTATCAGACAACCCCTGGAACCCTGTTTGGGCTCAGGCACTGATCCTCTGTGTACAATCTGCACAAACTATTTTCACAGTCTCCCCCAGTTTCATCAGATGTGAAATGGTTTTTTAGTATGTGGTAACAGCTATCAGCATGCTGCAGAGGGGCTGACATGTTTTGTTCACTCTGCTCTGTGTAGAAAACATGATGGGCATGAGGATAAAGGGCTGGAATACTTTTCTAAAAGCATATAATCAATGTGGTTTAGATCTAAATCTGAGGAGAAACTGGTTTTGGCAGTAAATTTTCCATTTACTTAACCTATAAATAGCTATTCTGATTACAAAATAGCTATTCATAAATTATACCCCTGATTTGGCCTAAGTGAAAAACAAAATATGGTCTTCAGAATGGGATGGAATAAAGTAAAACGTTCCTTCAATGGGGATGACGTGACCTTGGCCCCAGATGGTGCTTTCTACTTTATGACCCACCAAACTAGCTTACCATGTGGTCAAAATTACATTAAACATTTCTGCAGTCCTTGTGCGCACAGTAAGACATTCTTCTTGCAAGGGAAGTAGCTCATCCTTTGAAGATGTTTGTGTTTCTGTTTCCATGGCAACCAGAAAAGATTAAAGTCAGAAGCCCCCCAAAATTGCTAGTTAAGGTATGGATGGGCAGTCAGATTGCAAAACCATGCACCGACTTCTAAAGGAAATAACTGCTCTATATTAAACAAACTTAGGAGAATTCCTAGTGCCACAGTCTAAAAATAGCACTCCAAGCTTCCTTAAGTGCAATTTTAGCTTTTATAAACTGATGTCTGCTTATATAGGAATTCTCCTTCTGTCCTATATAGGAACAGGGGATATACAATCTCACAGTATTCCTATATAGGAATAGAGGAATTCTTCTGTCCGGGCTGAGGTTTATCTCTCTTGCTGTGTTGGGGAATCACATCCCACAGTGAGAACTGCCTCTTAGGAACGCTGCTCATGAGAAGCTGTCTGCCTGCTCATCCCCTTTTGACATGGCTTTTATGAAACATGGCCGAGAACAGCCACAGCACTTGTTCCCTCTGAGCTGAGCTACAGATGTAAAACTTCAAATGGACCCTAAAACCTGAGTCTGCAGTATATTTTAGACTTGAATACACCGCTTTTGAATCTGTACCTGCCCTCAACAATTTAGTTGAGATTCATTTTCTAATTTGATTTGGAAGAAACTCTTTGATCATCCAGGATTTTCGAGTCATCCGTCATGATCAATATCTTTGTTCTGCTAAATAAATTGGAAGAATAAACTAGTAGAATTCCACAGGAATTGTTTTTCAATATTCTATAAAGTAGAAAGGATAAATCTGTATTTCCATAGAAAGACATATTTTTTAAAAAAGATAGAAAAGCTACAAATTTCCCACAGAAATGTTCCATTAAATAATGGTCTGGCCTGAGATTTGGATTATGAATCCCTGTCTAAAATTAAACTAACTCTGGCTCTGAGCAGTGACTCCTCAGTTGTTCCTGGGTTCCACCATAGATGAGTTTGACAGAAGCAGTGATTTGAAGATGGATCTCAAATCCAGCCTCAAACTAAAACAAACTTTGTTTCTCTTACAGACTTTTTTCAGGTAGGAGTATTTACCTAAATCTTTGTTGAACAAAAATATTGTTTAATCTCTTAAATAGACTGCTCTGTAGAATAGGCATCTTCTTTAAGATGAAGAACATCTTAATAATACAGAGCAGAATTGGTATATCAAATTTCTTCCAGGTCTTCTTTACTTATTTATTGTAAGGTAATATAGGGTATTCTCTTTTCCTAGCAGTCTGTAGGAATTATGTAAGTAAATCTCAACACTACTAAAAGTCAAATAAAGACTTGATCAACATTCACAAGCACCCAATCTTTCCCAGTGTCTACTTATCAATACCTCTACAGTGAGCATCATGGTTTACTTTTGCACGCTTCTGTGTGCTACCTTTGGCCAGAACTGCTCTATGTGATTCCTAGGTTTGGACTCCTCTAGCAAAGGTTATCTGCTGGTTATGTGGTCTCTCCATATTTTACAGACTTCCTGTACTTTGCCTCCAAACACTTATAGCCTGCCAGCCACAGTTGGTCATTTGCTTTAAAACTCTAAAATGCAGCTTATCTCTCATTGTCTGCTTGCAGGTGATATTGCAGGACAGTTCTTAGGAAGATGCACCTTTTTCTCTCCCTATAAGGAGTCCAAGTAAATGGAGCTTCACTGTCAATGTCTGTAGGGCGAGCTGGGAGTATTGATTCCAGAGCAACAAGATTTTCCCATCTGAGGGACTGAAGGAGAAGGAATAACCAAAAAATCCAAGGCATAATAAAACTGGAAGCGTACTTTCCTTACTGATGATATCTGTCTCCCCTAATTGCCTGCTTCCTGTGGATCCAGCTGTGGGGATAGAGAGAAGATGCTCTATGTGCCTATGCAAAACAACATCCTTGTAACATCTGCAGAGTGAAGGCAGTGATGAAGCAGTGAGTGAATTGCTCACGGATTTAGTTATAGCGTGGTACTTGTGCTCAGCACACATTTAGCTTGCTCTTTATTGGTGTGGCTTGCAAGGCCTTAAAAAAAAACACCCAAAATACTCTGGTGTTTGTAAAAGCAAAAGGAGAGGATGGATCTGTGCAGCAGGCAGAGGTCATTCTACCCACCTAGCCAACGCAAGTCTGCTCCAGGACGAGGGATATATATGTTTGTGTATATACACACTTACGTTATGTTCATCTTGCATGAAAGATTGGTCTATTCAGTTTGAATTTTCAGCCAAGCAAATACCCAAGTGTCTGCATCACTGGTGTAGACATAACATGGGACAGTATCAGGTCTTAGGGACAATATTGCCATAATCCCCATACTTCACAAGAAGCTTGCCCTGTGGTGCCTAACATGAATGGGAAATACATTTTTCTCCCCAAATCCATCCACCACAGTGTGCAGGAATAGCTACCTATCTGTGCACCTATTAATCCTTAATGCAAATTTGTACCATGTGGGATATTGTGGTGCCCTTGTATCAGTTAACGTAATGCTGCATGTGTGTTACCTAGCACATAGGATATATGAATATATTTTAGGTGTGGATAGGTGTGGATATGGATATTCTATTTTCAAACACAGTGTATTGATCAAGTCTGGATGCACTCAGAACTCCCATAGCTGTGCTTAAGCGCTAACACATAGGGCCAGCTTCACTTATATGCATGCACAGATCCAGTACCTGCTTATAGACAGAAGGTTTCATTTGAAATCCAAGTAACGTTTTCCTTCTGGTTTCTGCTCTATGCACTTTTTTTGCATATGTCTTCTTCTTGCAGTATTCAAGCTTCAGTCTTCATAAACAATCCATAACACAGACTCAGTGAAAAGAAACAAATTATGTCAGAATAACTGAAAGCTTGATGGAAGCGCAAATGAGGCAAAAGTCACTAGATTTGCATTTATTTTCCCTAGTTCTCAGATTTACAGGGGATCCAGCAAAATGTAATTTGATAATAAACCCAGCTAGTTGCTGTATCCAAGGAGAGTGAAAATCCCCTCAAATTGGATGAAACTTGATGCTGCCAGCATTCTGCTGAATCCCCTCCAGTGTATTTCCAAATCACATTCCTCCTTTGCTCTACTGAGTGCTGCCCAAAGAATCAACAGTAAATCAAGTAACCTGCAATATACTTCTTTTTTATAATGCATCTATAAATTTCATGGAACTATGGATTTCTTCTTATGAAATTTAATTTGAGTCACTCGGGGAAACATTTCCATATTGAAAGAAACTCCTGCCTTTCACTGCACTTTTACTGAATTGCAAATGCTTTGGCTTAAAGGGACATAGCCAAGGTAAAGCCTTGCACAAAAGCCATGGGACCCATTTCCAGTTGGCAGAAAATAGACGTGCAGCTGCTGAGCTGAGCGATCTCATCTCTGCCAGCCATTTAGCGATGGGCATGATGAATACAGGCTTACGAGTGGCGCTGGTTTCCCTGCCTCCTGGTTTGCTATGTCACCTTCAGGATGAAGCAAGAATGCGCTCATCATTTCCTGCAAGGGTGACTCATGGATGGAGCCGCAGCCAACCTCCCTCGCACACCTACACCCAGGGCCCAGGAGCACCTGACGTTGATCCCAATCTTTGTGTTCCCAATCTGGGATTTCTGTCCAGGGGGCTTTCTAAAAACTCTGTGTGCTGAGTGAAATGCTTAGCTTAAACTGGAAAAAAGACTTCATGGCACCAAAACTCTTTATAAATGGTATTAAAAAATGGTATTTTGCTATGTTTTCTGGATTCTCCAGGCAATCAGGAATCTGTTCCCAAGATGCTTTGTAGAATATGTGTTTTCAGGTGGAAATGAGTCAAATTTTGCTCTCAGTAAAACAGAAAAGAGGTTAGTCCAGCAGTTTTCAGCTTGGTTCTGCAAAAGGTAGTTAGGAAATGTAGGTGTACTGCCAGCAGACTGTAGTTAAGTACGCACAAATGCAACAGAAAATGTTAAGATGGCAAAATATAGAAACAGCTAAAAATATCAGTGCTATATAATGAAAGGAGAAATAAAAAGAGGAAGTGAGACCAAATTTTGTACTTAAACACCACTAAAAGAAAATAAATTCAGCCAAAATGCCACCAGAAGTTAGGTTTGAATATCAATGTAGTGTTTTTTCAAGGGAGAAAAAAGGCACTAGTAGCTACTTAAACAAAATGCAGGCATAGATGGGTATTAAAAGGACAGAAACAAAAGCACATCCAAAGTTCATAAATACAAACAGGATAAAAAAGAGACAGTGGTTAGAAAGCATTTGAATATGGTTTGAATGATCAAGTGCACCTCTGAATGCATCTACTTTTATGGTGGTTGGTCTCCTGATCTTGTACCCTCTTCATTGACTTGTACCATTGCTCACAGTTGAGAGAGGGCAGGAGTAGCATTTGAGGAAATTTCCAAAGCACCAGCTGAAGCCTGGTGCAGCCATGGTAAAGCATGAACTGACCTTCTCAGTGGACCTGTTTTACACAGTGTAAGAAACTGTGCAAGAGTAGTGTCCTTCACAAGCAAAGTCAATGCACAAGACTGTGATTTCTAATGATAACATTTGAATACTATGCACTATTTGATGTGCATGTATAAATGAACTATGCTCTATGTCATGGGACCTCTGGGGAACACACTTGCCTGAGCTGTTTTGCCAGCTCTAAGAAGTGTAGGATTTAGTTCAGGTGATGTGACTGAAGGAGCACCCATGGGAGTTCATGACTAGGCTACAAAGATAAGGGAGAGCCAATGTGAGCAGGAAGATTTGTTTGAATCACCTGCATCACACTTTTCTACCCCAAGCTCTGAGAAAGCTTGGGACAGGAAAGCCATGAAGAAGACTAAAGGAATACAGGAAACTCTTTCAGTAGATATTCTTAAAATAAGTTAAGGATCAGTCTGTTATGATATTTTTGGTCAAGCTGGCTAGCATAGCAGCAGAGTCATAAGCAAGAAGAGAAGGAGTTGCCTCTATATTTTGTTCTCCTCCTCTTACTTACATTCATCCACCCAAAACTGAGATCCTAACATTACTTAGTTAATCATCATTTCTGTTTAGAACTCTCCATTTAGAACAACTCCATTTAGGACTTTGTGAATATCTGAGAAATGGTTCATAGAGCATGAGTGATAGATGTTGCAGTTTGGCTATGTCCATCAAAGAAAATTCCTTGAGATCCTTTTCAGTGCTGACTATCCAGATTTCCATGAAATAATGGCATGGATCCACATACCTGAGAATATATCCAGCTACCTTTTTATTTTTCCAAGAAAGAATTGAATATTTTTATTCTATGCACTGTTTACATTTGCAATATTTTATTACTTCTTTTTAAAAATTTAGTTAAAAAGAAGAAATATGGTTCCTATGAAACATACAGAATTGCCAACTGCGCCTAAATTTGGCCCAGTTTTGTAAATCTGGAGTTATTTGCTAAGTAAAAAGATTTTATTGTTATATGATACATTAAACTTTTCCTTAAGAAATCCTTTAATCAAGGAAATATTTTGTTTCAGGATGGAATTGACTTGTGGGCTAATTCATCATACATGTTAAATAGAGTTTAAAGTGTCGAAGGTTTGAAAAACATAAGGCATCATTCACAACTGGTAAAGCTGGCTTACAGCTTGCTCTAGGTCATAAATTTTTCTTATACCCACCTACCATATGCACATCTATTGCTTTCATGCCAGTTAAGTATTATTTGAAAGTAGTGTACTATAGCATAAATAAAATTTGCAGTGGGCAAAAGGAGAATTTAAATTGGTTTAACAGGAACATTTTAGCAAATAGCTTTATATATTTCTCAGTTTCCTACTGAATGCAGTGTCTTCTTACTATGCTAGCAATCATGGATCATCCTCAAATGGAGTAAACCACTTTTAGCTTATTTGTTGCCTTTCTGGTTCCAACTTAGTATCTATAAAATCAATAGAACAAGGAATTGAAAAATAATCACAGTGCTGGATGTTTTAATTAACATAAAGCAACCCTGGGCACTTGAGCGGAGCATATTTGTTCTGCAAATTGCTACTGAAGTCCATGGGAACTGGATGTATAGGGAGGTCAGGATCAAACGGTGAACTCCATAGTGCTTTTCTGTATCTCAAAGGAAGCCAGGTTCCAAAATGTACAAAAGTAAACCATGAAGTTGTTCATCTTCACTGTTTTCCCTTTGACAGAGTAAGTGGCTTCTCTGTGTTCCTTTCTGACTGCTCAGGAAGCACTGAGTGTTTACAAGTGGATAGTTTCCCTCGGCCACTTTCAGTTATTTTTAGCACACATCCTAGAGCACCCGGCACAATTCCCAAAATTGTGCATTGCAATGAAATCCACATGTAGCTGGTTTCAGAGAAGCCCTGTATGACTTTCTGTCCTGCATTGCAATCTTGTCATTGCAATAAAGACACTTCACTCATATTTTTGAGTAAAGAGTCGACAAGTACAAGGGACAGGGTGATATTTTCCCTTGAGGCTGACACCCTCCAAAATTCAAATCTTAAGCAGCTGTGTCTCTGCCTGCACTCCTTGTGTATTCCCATGTGGGATAAGGCATGGCATGTGTTTGTTGATATATTAAGCACCAAGTGCTTCTCTGTGAGTAGGCTGGTCAGATTCACCCAGTTTGGAAGGGATATCGGAGGATCATCCAAGTAGAGTCAGCAGTGAATTCAGACCAGGAATTATATGATGTGACTCTCCTACCAGTCATCGTGAGAGCAGATCCCTCTGGTGCTTCCTGTCGAGCTGAGAGACTGACATGAGAGTAAGTGTGAGAGAAAGGAGGGAAGGAAAAACAGCCCATTTTAGGAACCAAGATAAGAAACCTCACAGACAGTTGAGTCCAAAGTCAGTAGGGAAGGAAGGAAGGGAAGAGAGAAATTCACCTTGGGTTTCTGAGATAAGAGCCTTTGTCTCAGAGAGCATATTTTTTATTTGTTCTTCAGACTCCAAAGACTGCGAATAACATATAATGTGTGGCCTGACTCCCCTTTCCCTTTATTTCATAGAGTCATACATTTGTATTTTTACTAAATGAGTGAAAAAGAAAACCTGTACTGCTACTTGGATATTCTTGCAATAAAATCCAGGAGAGGTACCAATGGATATCACACTAGATAAAAAAAAGAGGAGAAGTCAGCGTATACCTTCTCAGTTCTGCATATCACACTGTAATCTTGAAGGAAATTCTGCATGCAGACAGATTAAGCCTCATGAGCAATCAAATCCATTTCTAACTACCACTCCAGAAAAAGACTATACTTTTCCATGAACTCCTTTCTTCAAACTGAAGTTATTTGGCCTCTCACTAAGGGAGAGAAAACTTGTCCCTTGAAACAGGGACAAGAAAACATTTCTACAGCATTTGAGAAGTCTCTAGATAGAAGTTACTTTTGAGTGGATGAACGGAGAGACAGATCAGTAGACATGTAAACAACAACAGACAGAGAAGATACACAATTCATTAAGTTTACAGTTCTCTGGAAAGGTAAATCTTGTGTAAGAGCTCTGAGCTTGGCCACAGCTGTCTATTAGATTGCAATTTCCAATGTGTTCTCTCAGGTATATTAATCCTGAACACAGCAAAGCTTTACACATGAGGACAGAGTGGGTTCCAGTTGCTCTGATTCAAAAGAGACTCTAGTACACTCACAGTTTGCTGCCGTACCCACTTCTGCAATATGGCAACAGCTCAACTGATTCTCAAAAACCATCCCCTGCTGGTCATAGCTAAATGAGAGACATTTGAACAATGATAAATGTTTTCTAGATGAAAGTGGAAGAAATTTCTATTCTGAGATGCGCAAAGTGTGTGTGTATTTATTCCTTGGAGGAGAATTTAGGGCCAAAGTACCAGTGCTGAAGCAGGAAGAACTCCATTCTGCTCCTTGTCCTGCAAAAGCTCTCCAGTCTTTCAAAAGTTCACAGGTTGTGCTACGGGGATTATGCATTTTCCCAACTGCATGGATATATTTTCCAGTTTAGTTCATTCTCCTCTAGGAATCCCCCCACAAAGGGACAGATTCTCATAGAGCCTATTTGACCCCAAATATTGTTCCTGAACACTTAAGTGCACCTCTATTGGAATCTTTCATTTCCAATGGTTATTCCACCTCAGACGTGCTTATCAAGTGAGTAATATTTATCAACATTTGTTTATATAAGAAAGACCAGTGATGAAGAATCAAGTAATTCTGTAAGCTTTTTACCCAAGGTAGAAAGAAATCTTTGATTTCTTCCGCTCTAAAGTGACCAACTGGTTAATGTGTAGGATACTGTGGAATCATGTTTGTATCAGAGACTTTTTCAGAATATGCCAGAACTTCTATCCAACCCACATTACCTTCTGGGGACACCAGACCAAGGAGAAGGCAGGTGGCACATGATTCTGTCTCATTTCCACATAGAGTGGGTGCACACACCTCGGAAATGCTCTTAGCTATCCCAGTGTAGATATAGCTTGAATTTCTTTCCAATATCATTCTTACTCTCTTAGGCTCATTTCTATGAGAAGCAATAAAACTGAGAGAGGGATATATTTCTTTTCTGTTTTATTTTATATTAAACAAAAAATATGTAGTGAAACTTGTGTGATTTCTACAGCTATGGACCTATGGGTTAATGTATGACCAGTGTATTTCTGAAGTATTTAAGCTGCTATTTCCCCTTCTCCTTGCCAGGATAATGAGGTGTTTGATGAAGAGAGTTCAGCTGCAGACCTGCAAATGTACATTCTGTAGGCTAGAAAGAAACCACAACAGACTCTAGCATTTAATATCCTGATAAATTGGGCACTTCTGCACCTTACATCAGGCAGTAACACAATGCAGCCTTGTTAATCCAAATGGAAACTGCTTCCTTGGTAATGGAGTCTAGGTCTGTTTCAGAAAAATTAGATTTGCATCTCTAATTTGAAACACCATAAAATCCAATGGATGTTCTGGAAGTAGAGGTTATCTGCTCATCTGCTCAGATAAGTGAAGCGTAACGCCTCAACAATGTGAGAAGGTAATGGAACAAGTTGATGCCAGCATACAGCACTCGTTAGTTAGATTAGGAGAGCATATCTGGTGATGATTGTCTTGTTTTTCTGAGAAACATATCAAGAAGTGTATTAAAACAGCTCAGAATCACTGATGGGTTTTGTTATCTGCTGCCTTGCCTTGAATTGCTGATAACTCCAAGGCTGTCCTCCTTTTTCGAGACTTTGAACAATATAATTAAGGTTTCTTGGAAATAAATCAATACTTGATATCACCTCTGAATAGCATGCCGGCCAGATAATCTGCCTTCCTTATTGAGACATGGCTAGGAGTCATTGGTGTCAGAGTTTAAGCTCTCACACTTTTGCTTTTGTGTTTTGTTTGCAGGGGAGGGTTTTGTGCTGCAGTTAAAGCCTGGGATCATTCTTTCAGAGGCCGCAGCTGCTGCAGGGCAGCACACACACACTCCACTTCAGAGGGCTGCTGTGATCAGCTCCAATTTCATCAACTTTCACTGCAGATCTGAGTGGAGGGTGGACCATAATACACAGAGTGCAGTTTTCAACTGCTGTCTTCAAAAGCAGCTTGTCACACTTTGCCTTTCCTTCATCCCTTATTCCTCAGTGATATGCATAGAAAATGGGAATGCAATAGACTCTCAAATGGTGTCACTCAGTAGGGAGGGTAAATGCTCTCTATGGGATGTTGAGTGTGGGACTATTGAAAGGCAATTATCCTCTGCTTTTAGCTGCCCCTAGTAACACTATTTTTCAGGCACTAGGCTGGGTGTACAATCATTTTAGTAAAGCCTATTTATCTCTTTTTAACATCATTAATTCAGAACTTGGCAAAGTATAGGTAAATTCTCTGGAGGTTCGAAGATCGTTAGCCTGATTTTTAAGGTAAACAAAATTGCAGTTTTGAGCAGTTAGGTCATTGGTAAGCCCTAGGACTCTTAATGGTGCTTTGAAGTGAAGCTGAAATAGGAGGATTTACTAAAACTTCAAAAGTCTAAAGGTTCTGTTAAAAATAAGAAGTCACAGAGGCCTTGGTACAAAACCTATGTATACTGCTTGACCCTTTTCTCTGCAGTGAGGAAGAGAATGGGCCAAAATGATGCTCTTCATTTAAAGGTTGCTTAAGAAGTAGAGGCTTTCTGCCGAAGAGAGCCCATGCCATTCCATCATACGTGTGCGCACAGCTTATCTTCCAGGCCACACTGGCACATATCATCCTTCTGTTGCCCTGCTGCCACCCTGACCCAAGCTCCTTGGTATTTCTCAAAAGTGAGGCCAGATGCAGCAGGATCATCATCACATCTCTGTCCCTCCAGGGCTTTGGTCTGCAGAGAATAACATCTGGGATTGGTTCAGGCAAGCACCAGACAGACAAACCTAACTTCCTAGGGAATGGAGAGACGTAGATGATCTCATCATCACTTGGTGATGCTGTTGGCAAGGTATCCTTCTGCAGGGCTGTGGTGAGGAGATACAGGAAGATGGTAGGAATGGGAGACCACTATAGAATCATAGAATCATAGAATGCTTAAGGTTGGAAGGGACCTCAGAGGTCATCTAGTCCAACCCCCCTGCACACGC
>JAUBOD010000876.1:1010235-1028341 GCA_032353885.1 Nothura maculosa
CAAAAAGCTACCAGGGAATTAAATGTCTGAATTCCTTTCACATTCCACAGGAGCTTGGTGCAGAACAGTGCCCTCAGGTTCATTTTCCAGTTCAGCTCGGGTACTGGGAAACTGCTTCCATTGAGAGGAACATGCCCACTTGCTGTCGAGTCAGAAGCTGCCAAGAGCAACATTAGCAGGGTTTATCGGAAAGAAGGCCAGGGCATTAGCAGAGAACTATCTCAGGAATCTAAACATTGTTACCACAAACTTATCTGGAGTTTTTATTTTGAAAATATGTTCTAACTCAGAAGAAACATCAGATAAATTATGCAGTTATGCCTCTCCTAGGAGGGAGCCAACAGCTACAAAAACTAAAGAGTACCTCGCAATTGTATTCCTTGCATTTCAGCATGATAATAGCTTAACTTTGGAACTCACAATCAAAAAGATCTGGTGAATAAAATGAAAATGCTTCCTCACGGTCTCTCAAGCTACAAGTGCTACCATTATCACAGTGAAGTAAAGAAAACAATGGGATCATGAGTTGTGCAAACCCTCTGGCAGCTAAAGGCACCTTTGGAAGGCTCCTGGGGCAACATGGTCTCATCCAAGCACCTCATGCTCCATGGTCCTGTCCTGTCTGCTGGAGGAACTACTAACATTAGATGGACATCAACCATGAGCTCAGGGTATTTGTTGTCTGTTCTGCCTAACACTAGAGAGATTAAACCAGGCAATTTCTGAGACAAAAGATCTCCCAAAATGTGAAGTATTTTCTGAATATAGTCTGAGTTAATAGCCAGGACTCTGTAGTGGAGGCTATAAAATTGTGTTTTCTGAGTTGACATGAAAGAGGCATACAGCAAATGCCCCACCATGCTTTACATTTGCTTTTACCTGAAGAAGAGGGGAATGCAAATGCAGAAAAGGGACAGTGGAAGAGACAGAGAAAAGGGAGAAAATTAACTCTGGTTGTAGAGTAGATCCATGTGCAAACATTTGATGGTGGAATGCTGATTTTCAAATTCATGCCTCCAGTACCCTAATATGGACATTTAACCGTTCTGTCTTTGCCATTGCCCTCTTTCATGTGATATTAGCAGATAGATCACCTGCTATCCGTGACTTACTATGGGATCACCAGCACTGCTACTCTTCACATCCTTTTGGATGAAAAGGGGGAATTAACCTTCCAGCTCAGGTTGAGACAAGGTGCACTGCAGAGATACCTGCTTTTCTCCACTAACTACACAAAAGCTCATTGGATACCCTGGAAATAAGCATTAGTTTCCAAGTGAGACAAATCATAGGGAATGTTATATATAGTTGAAGGCGACCTTGAAGCCAGTGACCACCACAGGAAAAATGGAAAATTCAAAATCAATGAGAAGTTATCTATCTCAGGGATAAAGAGCACTCAGGGTTTCTGGTACTTGGTAGAACAAGTGCTTTAGGACTGGTTTCACAGAATTTTTCTGAGTGTATATCATCCTGGTTGCATGAATCCAAAAGTCTTTAAATCCAAAGTCTTTAAATACAATTTAGATCATTTCTCTTTCATATATTTATTTTGAGGCAGATTGCCTGTGCAATCTAGGAAAGAGGGAAGTCTTCAAGTATGAGAGTATCATAAATTCATAAGAAAGTCTATTTAGGAGATTGTAAATGAGTTTAATCTTTGTGTACCATGGTCTAAGGTGTTGCGGGACTGACAATCAGCCAGAAATACTAAAAAATAACAAATTAGATGAGTAGTGATTTTACCACAGTTTCTAATAGAGTCAAGTAAATACTACCGCCACTTCCATCAAATATTTGCTCAAGTTTCATCATGCATTCAATTATGCCACCCCCATACTCAGTTCTGTTTGCTATTCCCCACCTCTTTCCTCCAAGAAGCAATGGATGGTTTATCTTTTTTTTTTTTTTAATGGGATTTTAGCTATAAAAATCAGGATAAGAATGTCCTAGGGACTTACAATATCATTCAAGCAGGCTAATGGTAACAAGATAAAAAGGAAATTGGAAATGGCTGCTACCAGATACATTCACCTAACTCATCTTCAGGTACCTAACTCAAATTATAATTACATATGAAATTAAAATACGTATATATGTGGTGGTACTCAGAGCTCAGCCTATCCTGAGCAATGCAACACTTTCCTCTTTACAAATCAATGGGACACACTATAATTTTTATAATTTTTTATTCAAACATGATTATTAATGATCCTGAACATTTTATAATATGTTGACCATCATAAAATAATTTTCTAATTTAGTAGCTGTTTGCATACAAAATGTTGTAGTCATATTCTAAATATTTCATGAAATAATGTAAAATAAAGTAACAAACATTAAAATAAAATGAAATTCACCTGAAAATTAAACTTTTGTAAATTAATCTTCAGAATTTCCCTAAACTATCTACTTCTACAACCTATGAGAGACTTCCTTGATGGAAGTTTCATTTTTGGGGGAGTTTTGCAAAAAAATACTTTTATGTTTGATTCAGATCAAAGAAATTTACATGTGAAAATACCCAAGGAATGGAAATCTCAGTTCTACAATAGAAGATACACTTAAAAAATACTTTGTGTCAGTTGCAAACTTGATTGTATTCACTGACTATTCTCTAGGAGAGCTAGTGTCCACTGACAGTTGTCCTTGTCTTGCACTCTGCATGCGGAAAGTATCTATGTACCTCCACAAATAAGTCAACAGAAATGTGGAGGCAAGTAAGGGCCATGTACAAACTATGTGAACTCTAGATCCTGCTATTAAAGAGGAGTTATTCTAACCTTTCATTTCAGAGGGAAAAAAAATCTGGAATATTGATTTGCCTTGAATCAGCCATAAAATACTAAAAGGAACAAGCTCCCTAATTTACACTGTTTTAAAATTGCATCTATTTCTAATATCATTTCTGTCCTTTATTCTGTGATGACAGGTCCTGAGGGGATAAAGGAGTAGGATGAAGCAGTGTCTATTGGCACATTCTTCAGCCTAATTATCACTTAATCAACCCTACCCGTGTCAGAAAAGAAATATAGAAATGTCAATCCACTTTAAACACTATACTGCATAGTCTCCCAGAAGACCCCTTATTTTAAAATCTGTAAAAACAATTTGGGGGACTCAAGGGTTTTTCTTTTCATACTTCTTCTACTAATGCCACTACTTTTTCACCTTCAAAAATTTTTGTTCACTATCCTAGGGAGCACCCAGTTAAAGCCCAGTGTAGCCTTTGGGACACCTATCAGTCTGTTTACCTCATGAATGGAATGAAATGAGAAAGTTGAGAGTAATGAGCATTGGAAATAAGCTAGTAAAGCAACAAATATTTATAATCTTCTTGAGAGAAACTAGAGAAATTGAATTTGGATCTGCTGGATCATGAGAGGTGTGAAGAAAATAGAAAATCAGGGTTATCACAGAGGCAGAACTCCCTAACAAATCTTTGAATAATCTTATGCATGATAAACTTTATATTTGACATCAGAAGCTTTCTCTCTGCTCCTAGTCCTGACACTTACGGCTTTGAGACATCACTTTTTAAACACTTAGTATAACTTAGACTGCCTTGCTGAGCAGAAGAAAACCAAGGTAGCTGGGTGCAGAGTAGGCTACACTGGCCTTATCTCCTCAATAGCACAGGTAGAGATGACAAGAGGACAAGAGAGTAACAGAAAGGCTGAAAGGCCAGAAGATGAGACATGTTTTTATTGAATGGTGCTAGGGAGAGGAGTGGAGAACAGGAATACTTACACTGGTTTGGGGGCAAACATCTAACAGGTACCTGGAAGAAAATATCTATATAAATATTCTATGAAGGACAGAAGGCAGACTAGCATCTCAGAGCTCTGGCTAAGAAAGCTTCCATTGATACTAAATGAAATGAGTATTGAAGCACAGTTACTTGTCTTGTAGGGGGAAGGCAACTTCTTAACTCTTAATATTCTTATTAAAAAATAAAGATATTATTTTTGGAATGTATAATACATAGCAAAGTAAATGCTCCTTTTTTCAAAAAAAAAGTGTCCTTTTTGGCTTATATTTGAACATCTTTAAGTGCAAGAACAGAATGCACAGTTTTTCCTTTGCTAGTCACCTCTCACACATACGAAAAGCACACTGTGCTGATGTGAAATCCCCTCATGTAACCTGGAGCTCCTGCTTGGAAAAGCATTAAGTTTGTTTAGTGTCCTCACAGACAGGATCAAAACCAACACTCTGCTGGGAAAGCGGGTAGACTTGGCAGCTCTGAATGTTTACTGTTAAGGGTCTTTTGCATACGGATCCAGAGGATCCTGCTAGCATTCCAAAACTCCAGCAATAGCAGCTTGTTTTTGAGGAATAAATAAGGACTCAGTTTGCTGTTGCGTTTTCCAGATGACATTGGATTGTCCTTATGATGTGAAAAGGTTCCCTTTGCATCAGGCTTGTCTTTGTGATTGATTCTGCTAACAAAATATCCCTTTTTCCAGGGAAACTATTGGCTTTGTATGACTGATTTCCATCTAAGTGAGGAATAAAAATTGTTTACTCCCAAATCCTTAGGTGGTAGGGATCATTTTGTTTTCTAACTAGCAGTTTATACTATTCAAGTAAGTAGCAACAAGGTTTTCATTTCCTAGCTCATAACTTATTTTTCTCAAGAGAGAAGGAAGTCCTGGAGAAAAAGAGACATTTAGTGTTTAGTTCTTTAAAAAAAGAATGTTAAAAGGATCTTTTATCTGAAGGTTGCTTCCAGCCTCAACCATTCTGTGATTCTGTGATCCCTAATTTTACCCTAATTGCAACACAGGTTTTTCAGCGTTTTTTCTCTGTTTTCCCTTGTAACTGTTTTTCTCTATTATTATTGTGGAAATACCTTTCAAATAAAACGATCTTCAGTTCCTGAGATTGTCAGAAGGTCCAGCTTTATATTATAAATGCTCAAGGCCATATTTAAAATCAGGCCACTTGTGGTATGTTTTCTTTAAGGCTGGGCACGCGCTTCAAAGGCATGAAAAATAACAGGCCTTAATATGATATTTCTGTCCTGTCAGATTAAAGACCCTTTCTCATGCCAGGCTTTCAGCGTTAATGTGCACACAAGCTGCTTTCTACAGTGAACTAAAAATTACACTGCAGCAGTGAAGGAGATGTAGCCTCGGAGATTCACCACCCTGCCATATGAAAGCAATGCAGGAAAGAGAGCAGTGCCACAAGGAGAACCTTCAGTCTCTCCTTATCCTGCATCTCCTTATCCTTGGTGTCACACCAAGACCCTGTGCATGCATATATATCAACCAACACTGGTATGAAGTCTTATGAGGCTATCTAGTCCTGACACAAACATCAAGAAAACAAGTTTTTGTTCATATTTCTTGGGCTAAGGCCTATATGTCTGACTTGTCTCCAAGGAGCAACATGCAGAAGCAATACTAGGAGACAAAAATTAGAAGCAATTCAGTCCAGATCTGTAAGTCCTGGAGAAGAAAGCCAGCTGGTCTCACCTGAACCTCCAACCTGAATTATTCTATTATCAGAGAATCACAGAATGATCGTATGATCCTATTAAATATAAGAGGTGAACAGCATCCAGATTTGGGACAGAAGCTGGAATCCAAGAGTAACTGCACAGATGTGACCACATTTCCATTTCCAGTTCTAGTTTATCTCTGTGATCAAGCTCGGTCTCCTCACAAAAGGTGGATCCTGTGTCTTAGCCATAAAGAGGCCAGACAGGTACAATAATTCCTCATGGAAAGATTTCTTCCAAAATGCTTTTTGGATGCTTAAGAGCCTATGACTACTTGGTTTTCTTGCAACAGAAAGTCTCATGCATGTGCTGCACGAGTCTACTGTCAAGCCAATGATTAAAATACAGTCTTATGCTTCTTTCCATTAATGTTACCTACACATTGCTTGCATTTGAGTCCTAAACCCATTCCTAGAATGGAGCAGGTCTGGGAGATGTGTATTGTGCTCTGCTTGCTGTTTGGATTGCTCCAGGTTTGAGAAGTGCAGCTGAGGGTGAGATTTCAGTGTTGGTTGTCAGAACGGCATGCAAGAGTCTCCTATCTCTCAGACGTAGCAGTGTTTTCCTTCCATGAGTGTTGCTGGGACTTAAACACACATTTCACTTTGAATCATCAAAAAGAAATCATCTTAAACTCTGTTCACCGCAGAATAGCTTACAGCAAAAGAAGTAGATAATTCATAAACTTCTCCTATTTTGTCTTTGCGGAAAAAACTGTACATTAACTGGCAAGTCCCTGTAGACACGTAAGGAGAGATTTTAAGAGCACATCTTGTCAGATCTTTTGAATATGAGAGAGCTGTTTTGACTTAGACTGATGCTGCCAGCTTTCCAGTGGCAATTCCAGTTTTCTTGAGAGTTTTCGATTGATTCCATAGAGAACCTAAGCATGCTAGTGAAATGACAGTCATTGTTCAGCCCAAACAAATCTTTATCATCAGGCTCCTTCAAGCTTTAGAATCAAGCCATTGTGAACATACCTGTAGGGGAGATGGGTGTGGAGAAGGGAAGGATGTGTGATAACTTGTCTTAGTGGCTGGCAACCACCTCATTGAAAGATAAGTTTCCTTGATACAATCTTTACCAGGCAAGATACAAACCTGAGGAAAAGAGTTGATTTTTCAGAATTTCATTTTGTGGCTTTAGAACCGTTAATTGCAACTCCCTGGAGAGTCTGTATGGAGGGTGTGGAAACCAGTATTACAAGGCAGGTGGTTAATATTATTATTTTGTTTATTGCACTTTTAAGGTGAGACATCTAGACTTTAACTGCTTTGTTGAAGACTCAGCACAAACAACTCCCTGAGCAGACACTGGCTTCCCAGCTTGAGACACAGGCAGCTGGTCAGGTCTTAGGTGCTAGTGGAGAAGGGGATGGCCCTACTTTGCTTTAATCCCAGGGTTTCCTGACGAAGTAATACCAGTAGTTGCTCTGAAGAAGTAATAACAGTAGTTGCTGATCCCCTCCATTCTCATTCCACCATGAAACAAACAGTAATAAAATTATAAGGCTTGTGAATAAATGTGATTGTTGTGGAACTTTTGTAGATTTCTGAATACCTACAAGACAAGGCTAAATGAGCTCAGAAAGGCTCTAAAATTCGAAGGTAAATAAGAACATAGAATCTATTGTGAAGAAAAACCCTTTATTAAACCAATTTAGTCACTTTGGAGCCCTGTCTCTTGAGTGTTTGGGAGACTACAATAACTCCTAGCAGGTTCTTTAATTGTCTTAAATCCAGGTGTTTGCTGGAAGCCAATGTTTAGCCATTCAAATGAACATCTTTTTGTTTAAGGTAGATTTCAGCAACTACTTATGTGCACCAGCAGCTGTTTTGCATCTGCAAATATTCTTTCCTTTCACCAAAACAAGTTTTTGCATGCGTATGAAGTGTTTGTATATGAAAATGTAATTTGCAAATATTTACCTTATATTTTAATAATTTCTATTCACCCCACAAAAGGTGTTACCATTGCAGCAAATGTCTCAAAACAGATGAAGACTTAGGCTGAGATTTCACAGATGTTTCTCGCTGGGGTCAATGCCAGCTTAAAATATTCATACCCTAAGTGAGGGAATACTTCTTTCTTATTAAAGTATCTTTATCAATGAAAGTATCTTATCATTTCCTTTTCATCTTCAGCCAAGTGAACATCTTCAATTAGACTCAAATAATGTGGATTGTGCCCTTCATGGAGGCCAGAAGTTGAATCACATCTCAACAATTTTAATTTTCATATCACTGTATCATAGTTGTCCCTAATTCCTGGACACAAAAATGGCGCAGATAGAGCTTAGATGACTGCTCAAATTCATGCGGTCAGGCAGTGGAAAGCATAATAAAACCCTTTGAAATCCTTTGACCCATTAAAAGAAAAAATCTCTAAAAAGATGCCTTAGGATAATACCTTAGCAGTCAAGCTGATGTCCTAGAAGCTGTTTCGTTGTGTTTGCAGCCAAGCTGTCCTTAGCTTGCCAGTTCATCATTCCTGATAAATCAGTGAAACATGAGGGGGTTCCACATTTTCCTGCGGTTTTCTTCAGAGTAACAAATGGTTAGGAGCAGCTCTAGCTATGCCAGATGGTGCTGCACGTGGACATTCATCCATGGTTATCAGCATGTACCTTGCTGTCCTGCATTGCTCTGCTGCTGTGAGCAGGTCATATCTGAAGCAATTACACATTGCCAGCCTGTTTGCAGAGATCTGTAACTGGGCACAGTTTTGAGCCCACAGGCTGTTACATGTGTTTCACACAGAATTCACGTGGGAACCGTTCAAAATAATCAGTATTTAAACTGTTGCTCTCACAGACCACAGACTGTCTATGGCTGTGTGCATGCAGTACATTTATTCACTAGTTAGAGAGAAGTGACAGAGCTGTTAAATCTGTAAGTCACTCTTCCATAAGGGACTCAATGCCAAGTCTTGTGTGGGAATGTCACCTGGAACCTCACCGAAATTGCCAGTTCCCAACATCTTCTTCTCTAAATTTTTAATCTTTGTACTATGGATACAAATATTAAACAAAAAATTCTGACACAACTGATTGTCATTTCCTCAATTTGTTCATCAGCTTGTGGTGGAACAAAATCTTCCAGTAAGATATTGAGAATATATTCCAGAAGACACTTTTATCAGGAAATTTCATAGCAAGAAGCAATCAGATATTTTTGTTCTTTGGGGCACTCTGCAAGGGTGGCCGTCTTTTGAAACAGGCAGATGTATGATGTTGAAGGTTATGTGAGACTTGAGGTTTTTTCTAGTACTGGGTTTTGGGTTTTTTTTTGTTTTTTTGAGAGGAGTGATATCTCTGTAGAGTGTATTCCTGGTTTTGGTTTGCTTGTTCTGCTATTTTAAATAATGCCGATAATGGACTTAGTTCTCCCTGTTATTCATTGCCACTAATAAATACCAAATGGCAAATAGCAGCTAGAATAAAGGCTATGCTGCCCTCCTGCAGATTGTGAGATCCCCCAGAGAATGCCACTGCTGGCCACCAAAGCGGAAACATCAATCATCATAGGAAAGAGTTCGTGCCAGGCATCCTGGGCGTCGTCATACTCATGAAGAGCAGCCAGGCTCAAAGCAGTAGGCTCATAGCTCCGAGCTGAGGAGAGAGGGTGGCCCTGCAAGAAAGCTGTGGCACAGCTGGCAGAGCTATGGTGAAATAACTGAGGAGCAGCTCGGTACTGCAACTTCACAGTGAGGAGAGAGCGCAGGGCTGAACACTGCAGCGGATAAAGAGAAATGAGCCAAACTTCAGTAGGCAGCACATGACCGTACTGCATGATTAGTGAGTCAGATAAATTCCTAGAAAGAAAGAAAGGAAAAGAAAAAAAAAAAAGAGGGGATAAAAATCAATTGACATGACTCCTTAATTAGGCAACTTTTACTTCTTTTGCAAAGAAGGCAATTGAACCAGCACTGTGAAAGGCTGTTCTGACATCTGCAAAAGAATATGGGAAAGGAGAAAGAAAAGCTGCCCTCTTCCCCATCCTCTGCAGAGGCTCAGCATTGCTCCCTGATGTTGTAAACAAACAAAAATCCTCACAGGAGCTGAGCTGCTTCGAGACGTCTCAGCCTGATTCGTGTGCTGGCTTGTAGGCAACCTGGCAGAGCCCATCCTCATGGTCTCCAGAGGCTCAGCACGTTGTGTTGGGTGGCATAGGCAGACGTACTGCTACAGGGCCAGCACTGAGGCTCTCCAGCACGGTCAGGAGCTGACTTAGTGTTATCTGCTGTCCTGCAAACAGAGTCTTGAGAATGGGGAATTGCAAAGATGCAAAGTTGCATTCCTGCTTCACCTTTCCTACCAGTGCCTTGCCATCTTCTCCTGACCCCAGAGCTGGTAAGGATGAGATATTATCATCCTGCTGGCAGGCAATGGCCCAGTGCAAACCTGGGTGCCTCCATGCAGGCAAGTCTGTGCTGGTTTTTATGATCCACGTGCAAGTATCAAATGTGAAAGTTCTAGCTGAGACTGTGGAACCTCATTAAACTATCGCTGTGACTTCAAGTTCAGAAAATCAAGATCAAACTGTTAACAGTAATATTTTTTTCCCAATTTTGTTGAATCCTCCCAGTTCGGCACACCAAGCTGACGGAGTGACTTTGGTTATTTTACAGCTGCTGCTGCACCCTGCTTCTTTGGCAGACCCTTCAAAGTGAAACTAATATTTTGTGTGTGTTAGGATGTCATCTCACAGACAAAAAGTGACCAGTTGTTCTTCCATGATAAACAGTGAAGAAGGATGAATGGAAAACTGCAGAGTTTCACCAAACCAGTCTGATGTCTGCTTCAGTCCTTGGAGTTCTTTTCAGAAAAACATCACCTGGAGACCTGAGATCAGGGATATCGGAGAAAACTCCTGTGTGCTATAGGTTTGATATGGAGTTTGAAGCATTTCAAGGCATTACCTTAGCCCCTGAAATGTAGGGTGGGGAGTTCTGAAACAAACCAGTACCTCCTGATAGGACCTTCAAAATATATAGTAAATTTGAAAAGAGTGCAAAAATCTCTAAATGTGTAAATTGTGCACTCCAAACAGTGCAAAACACTCTCAGACTAACTGTAAGTTCAGGACGATAACATTTTTGGCCAGGTTCTGATCAGACAGTCACTAATTGTGGCTCCAGAAGCAGAATTCTCCTCATAGCCTTGCTACTGGGTAGTTTTGGGAAAGCTGATTCCTCCCTTTCTGCATCCAATTCCCCAGGAACCATCCCTGCTAACTCAAGGTTCTCCAGAGTACAGGTCATCTTCTATATAGCATAATGCAATATCCCAAATAGTGCTGAGTGGGGCTTTTGTCTGCTTCTGGAATATAGATAACAAGAATTATAAATAAGGGTGAGAGAAAACAGAATAGAAGAGACCTGGGGGTCTGGGAGGTCCTCTAGCCCGTTTGCCTGTCCACAGTAGATCAACAGTGTCCAGTGCTGGGATATACTGTTCTGGACCTCCCCTATTTCCTACTCTGACACCCTGATGGAGGTTATTGAGTTATCCCTGACAATATATTCTATGGCTTTGTTATTTTTACCATGGAAAATATTTCCTTAGTAGCTAAACAAAATATCTCTCATAATGATTAAGGCCCCTTCCATTCTGTTCTGCCCTCCACAGAGCATATCTTCTTTGGGGCAGCAATCTATTTTTTTTCCCTACTTGAAGCCTGCTATTATAACCCCTTTTTTCCCCACTTAGTCTTTTCTTCTTTAGAATGAACTATTCCAGTAACCTCAGTCCTTCCTCATTGGTATCGACTGATGCCAAAAGCAGCAAAGTTTTGACAATAAGCTTAGCATAGCAATGATTGGGTACCTGTGAATATAATAAATAAACAGCCAGAGAAATGTCCATTCTGGCAGGCAGAAGTGTCTGAACGCAGCACTTTCACACAACTTGCTGAAATCCATCATTGTCTGGCTTCACACACGCCCCAAGCCCACAGTGAAGCGCAGCCACTCAGACCTCACAGCAAGTTTGCACAGATGTATGCAAATCCACTGGCTTCATGCTGCTTTGCTTCGTGGCAGTTGGACGTGGGCGTGATGTCTGGCTAGGAAAGGCGAGGGAACGCCAGCCACTTTGCACCTGGATGGGGAGAGATGGTCCTCAGTGAGCTGCCCTTGGAGCTGCCTGGGGCAGGGACAGGATGGAGACAGGTGTGAAGAGCAAGGCAGTAGCAATGCGAGGAGGAAGATGTAGCTCCAGCAGGAAAAAAGGCTGGAGCTGCATCTTCTGGAAAGAGCTGTAAGGCATTTATTATGAAGGGCACTGAGGACTTGTGCTGGTTTCCAAGCAGAGGTGCTTGGCTAGACAAAGAACTCCACTGAAGGAAACCCACAGTGGTTTCCTTCTCCCACCTTCCTTGGTGGTAAAAGCTTGAGAGAAATCAGGAATGAGGAAAAACAGTTCTGTTGTCAGGTCAGGGAAGGCACAAGGGTCAGTGTAACATTCAAAGAGGACATAAAACTCATCATTAAAATATTCCTCTTTAGAAGTGGATCCAAAGATCCTTCCTGGATCTTTGGATTCCCAAGATCCAAGAGCAAAGACACAGAAGCTGCAAGACACTCTCTGAAATTTGAGAATTCAGGACTGCAACAGGAGTAGAAATGATTTATGATCAGCTTCTAACCCAGAGAAACAGACAGGCATCAGGTCCAGTACACAGCGAGCTTTCAAGAACACCATCCAAATAAGTCCTGAGGCCCAGGACACACTCAGATTATCTCCAAGAATGTTTTTCCCTCATATCATTTTAGGACTGTGTCAGTAGCCGCTACTGGCCAGCAGCATGCAAAACTAAGACAGTCTGAACTGGTATGCAAGGCATGCTCTTTTTTTTTTTACTGACCATTTTTTTCTCTTCTTGATCTTGAACAAACCATGTAAGATCTGACTGCATTCACAACAGCTTTAAATAGAAAGTCTTTTTATCGTCTACTTTTCATACTTCTTATCCAAACGTTACATCTCACACATTAAGCGTAACCCAGTTAGCTAGGACAAAACTGCCCCGTGGAAGTAATTTATTAAGCAGAAGTCTTTGCTGATGAACAGTGTAAGAGTCTTGGATTCCTTTCAAGGAATCACTTCTGACCTTCTCTGTGTGACTTTTAGCTACGCTGATTTTTCAAGTTAAAAATCTTTACTATCAGAGAAACTCCAGATGGAAAACTGTTTGTTTGTACCTTCCTCTGAATGCCCTGTCAAGCAGTTTGCTGCTACTCAAAATGCAGACAAACAAGATAACCACACGCGCAAATCCTGTTTGTGCTGTTGGGCTCCCTTACTCTAAATATAGCCTGGTGGAGAAGACCTGACCAAAAGTGCACAGTGGTCCTGGCTCCCACCAGCAATAAACAATTTTCCTTGTGTTGTTCCACCCTAGTCATATTTAAGGATGCAAAAACAGTTCAAACAGTCAAAGGAGTATCTTATGCTTCCCTCGCAGTCAATGGAAAAGAGGGAGGGACTCCTCAAGGGTGATTCATCCTACCGCTCCTAGGTGCTTTATTAGGGATGGGGTGAATCATTTTGAGGAGGTGCCTCCCTCTCATGTGAGTATCTGGCTGCTCCTCGTGCAGCAGGGAGACGTTTCCACCTCCCCACTGGCAGTGGGCAAACACCCAAGCTGCAAATTCTCTTCTCACTCACTCAATTTTAAGCCTGGCATCTAGCCATGAAAATCAAAGGCTTGTTTTTGCTGGGGTGTTCCAGATGTTTAGCACAAATCCTCCATCAACTGCTTGGTGAAGCTAAGTTGAGAGCAGCCTTGCTCAGCAGAGTGGACTGCTGAATCTGTCCCAGTACAGTGGCTCATGCCAGTGTAATTTTGACCTAGTGGGCCCAAATTCTCCATGATCTTTCCTTTATTTATGTATTTATTTATTTATTGTAGCCAATTTTGCATAGCATGAAATGTTCCCTTGGGAAGTTCATTATTCTGGCTTCTCAGAAAGTTTGGCCATGAGCACCTTCTCAATAGAGAACCCAGCTCCTCAATAGAGACTAGTTTATTTACATTTATGAAACTGTGTACGTTTGTTTGTTTGTTTGTTTTGCATGTGATATTTATACTTTGGAGCAAAGACAAATAAACAAACAAAAAATGAGTGGAAAGCCAACTAAAGGTGACCTAAAGGTGACTAAGTTACTCTGTTTCTCCATGCATCCTCCTTCTATACAGTTCCAAAGGCACACAAACAGACCAGCTGTTCAAGAATGGAAATCCTGTTTAGGTATCAGCTAGGTTCTTTTTTTGATGTCCTCTCTGGGAGATCTTGAAGGAGATTGTTACAATGACCAGATTTTTGTCTTTTTATGAATACATCATATCTTGGTTCCATTTCCTCCCTTGCTTATCATTATTTTTTTAGCTTGAAGATAACTTCCAAAAGAGCAACACTCACCTTCAAGTTTGATCAAAGCAAACTCCCTGTTTTTTAAGAAGTAATAAGGGAAAAGGGTGTGTGTCTTTTTGTCTGCTAACAGTTTATTTTAATCTGAATGTTTTCTCCTTTTGTAATCCATGAGCACTCATGTTTTTAGAAGGCCTGCCAGTTATGATAGTTTTCCTTGACGTTACAAGGCTAAACACAGCTGTCTGGTGCCTGCAATCCTTAAGAGTCCTACAGGGCCCGATTAAGTGAAAATAAACTGATCTTTAGGCATTTTCAAGCCAAGGACTTTTTCAGCCAAATCCTTTGTAAATAGGCAAAAAGGCTAAGGAGATGTAATGGGATAGATTATGTCTAGGGTCACCCAGTAGCCTCATTGAAATTCTACTGAGGATTGATTTGCTGAATTTGTCCCCTGCAGAAAATCTTATACTTGAAATAGGCAATAAGTAAATAAGAAACCAAGACTCAACTCCTACACTTTTATATTCATGAAAATGAATAGAGAAGAAGTACTAATGGAGAAAGCATGTATCTAAGTGTCAATATAATGTTGCGTCTGATGTGTTTTCATTAACTCTCAGAGATGAAACAAACATTTCAGGACAATATGTGCCAAAGCACTTTGAAATATTCAGAAAGCATATGAAGATGAATATTTAGGTGAAGGAGGATAGACACCATTCTGCAACATCTTTGGTTTTCAGCCCACGTTTTCATAGTTCATCTAATTTTTAGCGTAGGAGGGTTCAGCACAGCTGAGTCATAAACTGGAAGAGCATCCCAGACATTGATTATTATCCCAGCATGACACCAATGGAAAGTATGCCCCAAACTCCATCAAGTCAATGCCCTACTTGTCTTCATGGATATGTTATGGAGGTTTGTTACTTAACTACAGCTCTTAGACTTAATTTGCTATACAGATGAAAGAGACATTCTAGTCCAGATGGCAACTCAGAAGGAGCTTAGATACTCTACAGTATTTTGCATTACTCTCCCTGGGCACACTGTGAAGCCCTTCACCTGTGTACACACCCAGGACATGTTCTGGTCCATGGTACTCAACCATGCTTCTTTCTGTCCCCTGAATGAAAGGCAATCCAAAGCCTGCAGAAGTGTGCTGTCCCAGCAGCAGAACAGGTCAGGATGGTCAGTTGAATCCATGGTTTCCTATCCCATACATTTCTAATACACATTTGTAATCATTTGTAATCTGGCCTTGGAGCTGGTGTCTGGAGAAGCTTCTTCATAAATAAGCAAAGGGATTCTGTTTCTGTGTGCTAATGAGATGATGTAAATATCTACCCTGTATGTCCACCTGGCACAAATGCAAACGACCATCTGAAACTCCACAAACAGCCTTAAAATGATCCTAACAAATTTGTCACCTTTGCCTTCAATAAGGCTGGAGTCATGGCTGCAGAAAAGCATCGAAAAACAGTGACATATCAAGAAATGAAGGACATGGAGAAATTGGAATTAAATGTTATTCTTAGGAATAGTGTATGCAGGTATTCCCCACATATTAACAGTACTGGAATATTATTTACATGAATGGTAGTTTCTTCATCTTCTAACTCATATAGCACTTCTGCTGTTGTCTCCTTCTCCTTTTTAAAAAATGAATGCACCAGTAATGAAAAAAAAACATACTATAGACAATTTTCACAAATGGACAATCTCCTAAAATAGTGGCACATATTGGACATGTGCTTCCCCTGAAAGCTCCTTGATGCTTCGGGGAAATCTCCAAAAGGGAGTGAAAACATAATTTAGACAATTTAGCTGACCAGTAACAGACTGGTCCAGCCACTGAATACTCAAAGAAATAACTGCAGGGACAAAACAAACAATCAAGCAAGCAAGCAAGCAAACACCCTAGGAGAAATCAGGAGGATGAGTTATGTTCCCACTCACCAGTTAGTGAGTCACTCTGAACAGCACAAAGAGGACTGATTCAATTCATCAGACACTGATCTCTGCATACATCTCCCAATAACCACTTGTTATAACAGCACAACAGGTTGATGACAGTTGCCTATATACACATACAGACACGCCCGTGCTCTTTCTTTTCTCTCCTTTGCCATAGAAACAAGTCACTTTCCCAGTAAATACTGGGGGTTTATAGCAGCCTATACCTGATTTCATTGCTACTCTGTTAATTTTTAGAGCCAGGTAAATTTAGAAGACTATATCATGACAATATATTGAAGGGTATACTGTGTTTCTGTAAAGTTTTCTTCATTAAAAATGCATTAAAAAACATTGAGGTCTGAGATACATATCAATATTATAGTAGGCACTTGAGGTTTATTTTCTTAAGATTGATTTCGCTCTTGTGTAAAGTCTGCCTTAGTAAATGCCAGCTGTTTGGTTTTGTTTTCTTAATTCCCTGTGCCCATGCTGAAATATTCTATTTAATATTATGGCAGTGTAGCCTTCTTCTGTACAAACAGATCTATCTATTTTCTAGTGTGGGCAGAAAATACAAGATTGACATTATTCTCTCATGTTCAGAGAAATGTATTTAATCAATAGATTTATGAGATTCACTACTAGTTTGGCACCACTGAAGCTAGCGGAGTTGCACTTTCTCATATCTGAGTTGAATATATTCCTACACATTAATATGAATAAACAGAGCATCTGTCAGATACACCAGATACATTGAAATGGCATAGCCTATCAATCTTCATGCTTCAGGGCATATAATCTGCTATCCACCTGAGGTCAGGGAGAAGTTTCCCCCATTGGTATAATATTGACTAATTGGATTAATTAGAAGCCTTTTACATCTTTCTCTAAAAAAATCTTCCATTAGCTTCTAGATGGACCAGTGGCCCCTTCTGGTATGGCCATTCCTGTGTATCTAATCCACAAAACAGTTGGCAATGGGTGGCAAGGCTCCTGTTTAAAATACCACTGAATCAGCAGCACACCAGATGGGACTTTTCTCTGTCCCCGTGATGGGTGAAAATCCTCCAGATGAGACCTTAGTCAGGAGGCTGGGAAGAAAAGGAGGCTTTTTGCCATCACAAATGTGTCTAGAGAATATCTGTTTTACAGTGTCTAAAAAACAAGTACACAACATCTTACCAGAAATCTAGGCAAGGGTAAAACATATGGTATGATAGAATAGGCTAGGGTAGGGTAAAATTAGATCAAGTAAGGTTGGGTCAGATAGGATAGGATAGATCTGAAGACCACATTGTCTTGTCCCTCTATAGAAGGACAAGAATCCTGAAACTGGAGATGAGCCAGTGCCAGTCTGTGAAGTTCTGACTTGTCTGGTGCCAAATTCTCTCTTTATTTCCACCTCAGAGGAAGAAAACAGATGGGTGGGTTGGAGTGATATAAAGAGTAAAAGCAGATATCTATGATCAGCTTTGCTCCAAGAACAATAAAAGTTCTTATGATATTAAGGAAAGCAAAAGTATGGTTATATTTCCATAATGACCCTTCCCACAGAAGCAGAAGCTTTGGTGTTTGCCAAATGGACACAAGTGATCACTAGTGATTACTAGTATTGAGAAGCACAGATCTGCATGTGATATAATTAGGAAGGTTGTTCAGAGAACAAATTCACTGGTAAGACGAGGCACATTGGAGAGACCTTCCCAGGCTGATAAAATGAGATGAGAGACAGAAAGAGAGAGAGAGAGAGAGAGAGAGAGGGCTGTTCAGCAGCTTGCTGAGTCACATTTCTAGGTGTATTTTCCATTTAAAGCTATTCTTGCTAATATGCTACACTTCAGTGACACTTAAGGTTCAAAATGGAACAATCTTGTTCATTTGGCTGCTCACCAGTGTAGCTGGAGACTTCTGGACTGTGTGCTGACATTGCTTTACCCGATTAAAAGAAACTCTGCTTTCACTCTGCCCTCGGGAAGGGAGAATATTGCAGAGTAGCTTCTTCACATCTCTTTATGATGTGGAAAATGCAAGCTTTAAAATGCAAGGAATAAAAATAGTGCGTTTGATTTTCCTTTATACTAATCATCCCCAGGGAACTTATCAGCTGGGACGAATGTTTTAGCTACTCAAATAAGTTCTCAGTAGATAAACGTATCTGTCATGAATCATATATATAAACTGCCCTATGACCACTGAAATAAACACCGATTTAGAGTCCATCTGTTGCCTATGTTTATCTCTGAAGAGCAGCACTGTTGACAATTG
>JAUBOD010000876.1:1110030-1124324 GCA_032353885.1 Nothura maculosa
CACACGGTAGGTCGGGCGGGGGGCGCGCGCGGGGCGGCCCCGGCCCCGCCGCCGGCCCGGGAGCGGCACTGGGAGCGGGAGCGGGATCGGGATCTCCGCGGCGAGGCACAAAGTTTGCTCTGCTGGGCGCGGGGCTCTTGTTGTTGTTTGGGGTCCGGGCGCTCTATTTATTCATCTCCTTGCCCTCGCCCGCCCCCGCCCTTTCCCTTAGCGGCTCCGCTCATTTATTTATTTATGTATTTATTTATTTATTATTTCCTCCTAATTGCGGCTGCTGCGGCAAGCCCCGCGCCGCTCCCCGCGGGGCTGGCTCGGGATGGGGCCCGGCCGCCTCGGACGCCGGGGCCCATCCCGCCTGCTGCGCCGGGGCCCATCCCGCGGGAATTAGCGGCTGCCGGGACCCCGCAGCGCCCGTTCCCACCGCGGTTTCGGGTGGCGGCTCCGGAGGTGGCTGTCCCAGCCCTGCCCATTCCCCGATGTCCGCAGCTCCCAGGGCAGCTGAGGGGGACGCGGGAGCCCCCGCTGCTCTGGCTGGGAGAGCCGGATCCCCGCGGGTCGTGTCCGTCTCCCCGCGCTTTGAGGGGGTCTCCGGGGGCGGATCACGGCTGTGGGGTGCGGAGAGAGCGTTTCCCTCCCCTTGCTTCAGTTTAAATGCGCTTTTCACTGAGCGCTTCTCCTCTCTGTAAGGAAGGTTGCACCCTCTGTGGCAGGAGGAGCAAGAAGCTCTGGGATCCTTCCCCTCAATTGTCTATTTGCTATGTTGCATGTTACTACTTTATTATTATTATTGGAAGTTCCATTGCAATATGTCAAAAGCTTTTGATGTACAGGGTACTTCCTTCTTTTTTTCACCTCAAATTTAGAAAGGACTGATAAAATTCATTGGCATTAATGAGTAAGTTGAGAACACTTTGACATACTGCTTGTGGTGCATGGTGTGAAATTGTAGCTATGCATAAAAGAGCAATAACTACTGTGCAGATTTTATTTAAAGCCTTTTCTATTGGACTGTGTGCTTAAGTCTGTTCATCTGTCTCTCTGCTTTTTAGTATGTTTGTTTTTTGCTGTTGAGGACTCCTTCGGAGGAGCTGTGGGGCTGCCTTCATAGACACCCACATTTATCTGGTTTCAATAGCCCTTTACTCTCTTGCTCTAGGGAGATTTGTCACTGTCAAAATATGTGAAATTTGCTATTGTGGCTTTCTGTTTTAGATCTCTTTTCCTGGTGCATTTATTTATTTATTTCCCACGGAACTGTGTGCAGTTGGGGCGGAGAGGTGGGGATAGCGAAGGGAGTTATCTTAGACTTTTCTATCTGTCTTAATGGGAAAAAAAGAATACAGAAAACAACACACACACAAAAAATCACCCTATTAAATAAAGAACTGAGGGCACCAACATAGCCCTGAGTTAAATTCCAGGAAAAATGAGTCTGGTTGGTTTGTTTGCCTGCACGGGCAGTCTGCAGCATGTGGCATTTACAGAACTTAGCATGTACAGTAGCTCCCAAGTAGTGGGAGAGCGTCGTGTGTCCTCAGCAGCAGGAGTCAAGTCAGGCAAAGCTGGAGATAGGGCCATGGAAGGATGACACACGCGTGAGGGTGCGTATGTATATAGATATCCCTGGGCTACTTAGGCTATTTTGTCCTTAGGATAGTTGATTGTCTTTGACCTGGAGTATTTGCATCCTTTCCCTTGAATCCTGAGACACTGTTATTGTTCTCCCTGTGCGCGTGTGTTCCCGCGTTAGCCCTAATCTGGCTCTAAGACATAAAATAAGCCGGGAATAGCTTTCGAAGGCACTATTGCCAGGCGAGGCAGGCAACAGATCATGAAATCAGACAATAGTATTTTGTTTCCTAGCAACCCCCTGCTGCGAACTGAAAACAAAACGGTGGCGGATGCTTCCACAGCGTGGAAACGCCGCGCGCCCAAACGCCCGCGTCGCCGCTCGCAACTGCCGGCCCCGCTCCTGCTCCGTCAGCTGCGGGGTTAACGCTGCCCGTCGGTAGGGAAGGGATTTGCTGGGAGCTGCACTGAAATGGCTATGTTTTGACTCTGCTGCTCCGTGTGACACTGTCTGTCTGTAGAAATCTGTAGATATTTTGCTGGTAGAGTGATGTGAAATATCCTGCTTGTGTTGCTGGGATGTGTTGAAGTCTATGCTATGACAGACCCCTTGAAAATCTGATTTATGATCTACTGTTAGCTACAGTATATAATCTCTCTTTGGACCTTATCTTGTTAATCAGCTTTTATCTTTGTGTTGGAAAACTGTATTTGCCAGCACATAGTCATAAAATCCTTTGTCACTCATGGGAATGAGAAGTGAAATCCAAAGTGCTGCTTTTGCTATGTTGGCATCCCTGGTACCCTGTTCACCCCTCCAAAAGGAAAAGAGGAAAAGAAGAGCCCTCACAGTGCAGCACATCTGGGTCCTAAGCCCCGGTGTTTCTAAAAGTGATTGTGATAATGCATCCATTCCCCGGGCTGGAGCATCTGACATGGAATCTCGACACTGGACCGGTGTCCGTTGCACTTTGTGCACTGCCATCTATCCGAAAAATCCATTAGTGCAGGATGGGGATCTGACCCTCTGTCTGTACTTGCTGCCTATCAGGTTTCAGCTTTCCAGCAGCTGCTGGTGCTCAGGCAGCCTTTGGAGACTGCGCTGCCCCAGGAGAAGGAGCAGTCACAGATGTGTAGCTGTAGGTGTTCATGTACAGTGAAACAGAGAAGATGCTGCAATTTTGCCTCTTTGCCACCTTCCCTCTGTGAAAGCCACAAAAAGTTGTCTGTCTGTGGGAGTTTTATCTCTGCCTTTTGTATCCGGTGGTATTTACCCATGACTAAAACACAGGGCTAGATTACCCACTAGTTTGACCAGAAAATGAGCAGAAATGGAGATGTTCACTACACACAACTTCCTAACACCCTTGAATTCATCTTGGAAACTGTAAAGTTGCGAGGAACGTTTGCTGTGAAGAAAACAGTCAACTTTGATTATGTATGCATTTAATAAAATAATAGAATAAAGTAAAACCAACAGAATTTGTGCTAAATGTGGGAACTGCAATCTGTGAGTGGCTTTTGGGGTTCACAGTATTATTTAAGAGATCCCATGTGCTGTCATGTAGTTTATTTATATTGCCTTTAGATATCTATCTTTCTGCTTCATGTCAAGTGCTGATGTAGGAAAGGGTTACAGCACTTGAATACAAATGGTTGCACAGGAAGAGAATATTGTAATTCTGATGTATAAGAAAGAAGTTGCTCTTTGACACTTATGTTGGAAATTATGCAATTCAGTACTCTGGTGTATATGGATAGCTTAGTTTGGAACATGCTAATTGATTTTTGGAAGACTTTATGGCTGAGAGGCAGTACTGGCTGTCCAGGGTTGCTCCTGTGTTTGCTTTCGATGGCAGTTCTCCCAAACCTGCAGCCAGGTAGTTTGCAGGTTAAACTTGGAACAGCTTCCGAGCTGCAATCCCTGCAGGCAGCCTCTGCCTGTGGTTATCAGACATCAGAATTAGGGAGGGCAAAGAAAACGAAAAGTGCAAACATTTTTTAAAGGGAGGGGAGAGAAAGTCTGTGAGCTCCTCGGCACGTAAACAGTGGAAGTTTTCCAAGTGCTCTCCATAAAAGTCCTCTTACGCCAACTGCATTTATTGCTAGTGATGAATGTAAAACCTTACATGTGCTGTCACACACCCTGGAAGCTGATGGAAACAGTCATCCCATGACCAGAACCAAAGCCTGGTACTTTCTTTCCCCTTCAAATCCATCCTATTTGGAACACTGAGTTTAGTCTGCTTCATTTAAGGCTATTTAGGAATTAAGAAATTGACAGCTTTGCTCTCTCCATTTAGCTACAAAATGATGGTAGTGGCTAATGAGCTAACAGGGAATGTCCTTCATATCTTATGTGAGGGACATGTGCTGTACTCCTGTGGTTTTGTGGTTTCTCACAGCTTTATTTTTCCCATTTTTTTTCTTTCAAGGGAGTACTGCATTAGCAAGGATGTGAAGTTACTTATTGCATGCTTAAATCCTATAGGCTTAATGATTGTCATACTGTTACCTATTTACTTATATATTTATTTCTTTTTCTTATTTTAAGAAAGGAACAAATGTGTGATGGCAGTGTTGGACTTCCTTGAAGTTTCATTTGTAAATCCTATAACATAAAAGCACGGAACTGTCAATTCTTGCCAAATATGGAAGATAAACCATCCATGTGATTTATAGAAACTGAGCATTTGATTTAGCAAAGCACTGACTTGCATGTCTAACTTTTTTCTTTTTTTAAACATATGCTTAAGCTCATCTCTGCTTACTGAGATCAATGGGATTTAAGCATGTAGTTAAAGTTAGGCATGTAATTAAATGCTTTGTTGCATAGAGGCCTCAAGCAAAACCTATAACCTTTGAAACTAACATCATCTTTGCTTTGAAATAAACAGAATTTGAATAGGATTCTTGCAGGATAGTAGAGAAAAGGGAAAAAATGGATAAAATACAATCCCACCTGGGAAGGGTCTCAACTGTTCCTGATGGGTCCTAACTGATGGATTATAGTAGCTGGAAAAGAACTAAAATTAATACACAACAGGAAGCAATACATGATTTTACAGTCTTATTTGAGTATAAAACAGACCAATTTGAGTTGAATTGTCAACAAAAAGGTGCAATGGGCAAAGAAGTGGGGTAAAGAAGTGTTCTAAAAGGGTACTTTTACACCACTCTGTGTGAACACATCTGAAAACTCTGAATATCATTTCATCATGAAGTAATTGACAAACTGAGTAGAGCTCAAAGAAGAGCAACAAAATACTCAGGGGTCTGGAGGAACTAGCTTGAGGGCAAATACTCAGAAATAAATGTATACATATCACTGAACAAGGGGAGATAGGTTAATTACATTCGGATATTTGAAATGTATTGCAACAAAAAGGAATCAGATTTCTCAGTAGGGCACTGGGGGTAAACCTAGGAGTAAACCAAGAAATTAAAGAAGTAAAAGCCTAAGGTGAATATTGAGCAAAAACTTCATGATGGAGAGATGCATTACAGTCTGGAGAGGTCCGAGGGCAGTGAAAGCTTCAATTCTTGTATATTTAAAACAAGAGAAGCAACTAAATGATTTTGGGAAGGAAATCCTTCATTTCAAAGGAGATGGAACACAGGATCTGTTAGTCCTTTTTCCATGTGTGTATTTTGTTCTAGTTTCAGCTGGAGGTTGTAGGAGGAACTAGGTCAGATATCGGGCCAATTATTCTCGACTTGCTTTTTCTGCAACTGAAGTGTTTGTACATTGGCCAAGCAATTTTCAGTACCAAGACAGGTGGTTAGAAATGCTTTTGTAAAAGCAGGGCTCGGAACAGGGTCATCATGCAGGCTCAGGTTGAGTCAGCGCTGGGAGGTGTTTATGGAAAGATCAGCTACAGGAGCTTTTCTAGTAAACAGCTCTGTTTTCTTTCCCATTTGTCTTCCCTTTTGAAAACAACGAGCATCCCACCATGGTGCAGAGGGCACAGAGATGAGGCGTCTGCAACGTTTTGTTAATCCTATAGCAGAGCATTTTGCCATCAGGTGGCAGTGTGGGCAGTTGGCAGGTGCTACCGCTTCCTTTCTGGCTCCTACGTCTTGCCCATCAGGATGGCCTGGGCTCCTGACAGCCATCTCCTGTGATCCGTCTGGGCTGTGCACATGTCCTAATGGCTGCAGTCACCCTGGGAAGGGGAGGAGAGAGCTGCCTGTTCTCTCCATAAGGCCAAGAGAGGTATGGATATCCTTTCAGCCTGGATAAACCTTCTCCAGGGAAGATGCAGGTGTGAAGCAGAGCTGGCATTTGAGGAGCTCTTACCTGGAATGATGCTATGACGCCAATCTCTTGTAATACATTTTACTTTAAAGTGAATAATCTGAAAAAAAACTCAGTGGTTGTGCAGAGTAAAGGCTATTAGACATAGAGGAGCATTTCCCAGCTGCCTTGGAAATTGCAGAGGAGAAGGTAGATTCCTCTCTTGTGCTTAGAGTATCTCTGACAGCTAGCTCTTTGCTCTTTATAAACTAGGCCTATTTGGTAACCGTAAGGATAAAAAAAGAAAACAAAATGGTTAAGAATAATCTTTCCATTCATGATAGTCATTAAAACAGCCACCTTGCACACTATTACTTCACACAAGTTAAAGCTGAGATAGAGGAGCTTGATGAGGCCGGCCTTTAATTTAACTACTTGATATGTCAAGAAAGGAGTGTGTTGAAGCTGTAACTTAGAGTAAGTTTCTTTGTTTGTTTTGTTCTGTGCAAAGAGTTAAGGTTTGAACAGTTTGCAACTGAAGCTCAATACTCTCTTGGTACGCTCCAGGTGACCACTTAAACCCTCTGACATATAAGCCAGGTTTGGTTGGAGTTTGTCTCTAGAGTTAATGGTGTTGGATATAGAGGTCAGACAGGAGGCTAGGTGACCCTGGAGGAAGGTTTTGTTAGGCAGAACAAAAGGGTTAAAACTGAATTTGCATTGCAGATGTGAGGCACATTTTACTATTTCTTTTTCTGGGATGACTACAGAAAAGATCCAAGTAGAGTACAAAGAACCCATACAATTAGGTGGATAAATCTAGGTCTTTGCTGGTAATGGAATAGGGTAGATTGCTTTACATAAGATTACTTGTGTGTATATTAATAATGCTCTTCTCAGGTCAGGTTTTATGGATGGAATCCTTTAGACTGGAAAGAACTGTATAGATGTAAGATTATAATTCTGTCTGCCATCTTTTCAAGGAGAAAGTAGGTCAACCACAATCTTAATTACAATTTGTTTTTGTTAATAGCTCTTTATTTTTAAAGTTAGGTTAAATGAGACATAAATATATTTTTATATACACACAGATACTTTTAAGCTGGTATTAACATTTAAGATTTCAGATTTGGTTTGATAGATCTCAACAACTCATGAGGAAGAACATTTTCCCCACGACTGAAGTGGATAACAAACAGCTATTTTGATATGACAAAATCTTGGCTGTCTGGCTTTATGCAATTTTTAAAGAGGGCTGTGCCCTACACACAGTACAAAAATACTTCAGGATGTAACAGCTGTGCCTGGGTTAGAGATCATGGAGGGTTTAACAACTCTCTTTAGACTTACCCATACCTGTTAGGAAGGATTTTGACAGGCAAGTGAAGAAGAAATGAAATGGAAGTAGCTGGAGTGGCTGATAAAGCCACAGGGTGAATTTAAGGAGGTAGAATGCAATAACCTGAATGAGAGCACACTTTTAGCACGGATGCTGATATTCATGCCCTTATAAAAAGAGCCAGGAAGGCTTTCAGTGATGACAAATAACTTTGTTTCATCTGAAAGTATCAGATTGCTTCTAATATTTTCCTGGTTTGACATTCTGGGAAACAGTGTTATATCCTGATTTAGTGGCTCCTCTGCATACAGAGTGAGAGTTTGCTACTGAGTGAAGCAGTTCCCTCTCATTTTCTGGTAGCAGAGGACTATGTGTTGGTGGCAAAAATACTTGAGTCTAATCTGGTGATTTATGATGGATGTTGGCATTACTTCAACAACTGACTCAAAAGAAAGAGTGGCATTTACTGCATTAAGTGATCCACTTAGTCTACTGAGGGTTTTCCTGGGAGGCATGACCTTGCTTAGTGATGAAACCTGATGAGAACATAGCCCAGGGTTGAATGGTTGAATGGCAGATACATCAGAAAAGCAAATGTTCATAGTCCTCTGCTGGCAGTTAAGGATGATGGATACCCAGATGGGGGCAAGTGCAGATCTACTAGCTGTAAAGGGGCAGCTTGGTGAGGCTCACTCGTGTCTCCCTGGCAGATGCACATCTGGCTTCCACGGTCTTCACACTGATGTGCTAGACTTAAAGGACCAACAAAATGAAATTTGATTTAGAATCTTCTCAATTTTGTCTTTATTTCAGTTGACCTAAAATCAGTGTCTCTTAGGTTATTTTCTTCCTAACACATGAATAGGCCCTTGACCAGTTCTTGGTTGGAGGCTATGCGTATCTTAACAGTGAGAGAAAATATTATTACTGATAATACTTTTTTACTTCTTTTGGAGGGAGAACGGAGACGGAATATAGGAAATTCACAGGAACACTTCATAGGAACAAGGCAATAATTGCCTTTTTATTTTGCTGACAGTCTGTGAGAGAGGGCAGGTCTATAGGAACCTGGGCTAAACCTGAGCCGTTACGCTCCAGGTAAAAGGCTAGATGTTCTGTTGCCAATCTTCTCGGATATCCAGTTTCTTGCCAATTCTGTAACCAAGGTTAATAGTATTACAAAAAACATGTGAAACCAGGTGCAGTGCGTCCCTAATTAGTTGGGGTTTGCAGTTTTATTTTCCAAGGTACTTTTGTTTAGCTTCAGTATCATTTTGCAGAACATCCATAATGTGCACTTTATATTGTTTCCCTTGCACAAGAGAAGAAGGGTCTAATTTCAGTCTGGGAAGGAAACCTTTTTTTTTTTTTTTTTTGGTAAAGGGAAAAGCTGAAAAAATTGGAAGTTCTTTTTATGTTTCCTCAAAAATATTCAGACAGATTATATAAGTACATAAATTCTCCAGGGAAAGAGAAAGAAAATGCTCACTGATAAAGAACAGAGTAGCTGCTTAGTATAATCTGCTCTTCATGGATTTTGAGGAGAAGTGAGTGAGAGGTGCCGTGCACAGCCGGGTTTTGTTGTTTAGGATTTGAAAGTGGGCAGCACATCTGGCTGCACATTTCTTCTTATAGAGACAGATTATCAGCCTTGTATTTAAATTCACCTTTCTCTTAATAATGAAGTTGACTTTTTTTGCTGATGTATACTTCAAAGAAAACAGATCTAATGTAAAACTAATAGTGTTTAGACTGGTCTTGCCCAAGAATAGGAGAATGAACTGAGTGAGCTGACCCGCTGCAAACAAACAATATCTCTGTATCTATACTATAGGTGTTGCAAGAGTAACTAGGTGGAATAGACTTGTGGTCATCTTGAAATCATGCAGAAAATCCATTTATTTTGGTTCTTCAGTGTCAAATGGGCTGCCAGATGAAACTGAAAACTGAAGTGAAAGAGCAGAACATTGAGTTTGATAATCCTGCAGATGAGATGCTTTGACAGCCCTGTCATTGAAATATAGCTGTGATGATTGCTAAAGTCACTGTTCTTGTTATTTCAGTGGCTCTTTAACATGAACTTCATTCAAGAAAAAATACAAATTTTCTTTGTTCTCAGGATCACAGACAGCAGTAGTTGGTCATGTCTTAAACATTAGGAAAACAAGGGCCTAAAATTTGATAAGAAACTTCCTTTTGTGCTAACACTGCTCATTTGGTGTTATGCTGATTGCAGTATAGATTGAGATGGAAGCCTTTGTATATTGCCCTTTTAAAGAGATTTACGTCCAGTTGTTGAGTTTTAAGTGGTAAGGGAAAAGGAGAAATGCAGAACTAAAAAAGGAGCATCTAAAATAAAGAACCCTTGTACTAAGGCAGTGTGTTTCAGTGAACAGGAGAAATGTTCAGATCGTGGCTCTAGGCATCCATGCAAGGAAAAAGGCAGACTTGTGTAATGCCACCATCAGCCATGTGTCCAAGGGACACCTGCAGGACATGAGGTTGCTCTGTAAGTGCCCAAGGAGCAAGAGTCGCAGCAGCAAAAACAAAATAAAATGCGAACTTCTGAAGTCAATTTGTCCCAGTGCTGAGAGTTCATTCTAACTGAGAAAGAACAGTCACCTGCTGCATGTTTAGGAGATGCTGGGAAAAAGTAAAATTCATGCTTTATTTCTTCAATTACTCTGACGTTGTCCTTTGAGGCAGATCCTGTCTTTATTTTTGTCTCTCTATTGTGGTCCTCAATAATGCAAGTATATTTAAAGTGAAATTGTACATGACTTTCATATGAATCTTGTACAGCAAAAAATTCCCCTGAGGATAACTAATCTTCTGAAAGCAACTCCGTATTGTTTCAGAGGGATTTTCATGAGCTATAGCCTGGTGATGCTCTAGTTTAGAGAAAGAAAATTTCAACTTAACTTGCAAACAAAGAGTACTAAATATTTGAGGAAAAATACTAAAGGGTGCTTCAAAAGCTGTAGAAACAGAATCGTGATATTAATGCATTGGATGAAGACTGAGAAGAGGAAATATCTTTGCCTATGAGTGAGAAATTGGTTTACTATATGCATTCATGCTCCATATGAGAAGAAGAAAGGTTGTAGAGTGACTGTGTTGCAAGAAAGAACAAATTATGGGAGAAAATCTAGTGGTAAGGATATAGAGATACTGGGGTGCACTGTGTAATTATCATGGGTTCCATATTGATTGAGGTCTTCAAGAGCATGGCAGGTATAACAGTGTTATTCTTAAAGGATGGAACCAGTCATTTCCAGCTCTTTTTGTCTGTGACTCTCAACAAGCCTTCCAGGGAGTGGGATAAAAGGAAGTAGGATAGTCAGAACAAAGGTGGTCTTACTACTTAAGAATCAAAATTCTTACATTTTACAGTCTATCCTCTTTCTTTGTACTACAATAAGGCAAAAACTGCAGAAATGTTCTTGCAGAAAACACTGGCAGTTGAAAACAGTTGTGTTGCATTTTGAAAATATCTTATTCACAGCCCAGCGTTCAACATTTCACCTGTTGTACTTGAATGCTTGAAGTATTTTAAGAAGTTCACTTGCTCATGCTTGCTAACAAAACTTCAGGTTCAGCCCTGGCCAGTATGCAAGCATCGTGAAGCCTAGGCACAGAGAAAGTGAATCTAGCTTCGAAAAGCTTATATAGACATATCCCACGTTGTTAAAAACCAACTAAAATAGGCTAAAAGTAGACTGGGCTATTTATAGACTTTTAACTCAATTACAGCATTTTGGTGTTTTTATGCTTTCAGTTTCAGACCATATTGGAGGGACAAGCATATTACAAAATGAATTCAGTAGCACATGTCTTGTGTGTTAACTAATAAAAACTTTATGAGCTTTTTAACTTAAAGGTTTTCCAGTAGCTGTTTTATGTTGGAGAAAGAAAACTGCCTGAGTTTTGGAAAGTGTGTGGGGAATCCCAAGTCTCCTTGACTTGCACTTCAAAGTTAGCAACAAAACTTGCCTGTAGAAGAATAAAAGCTGGAGACTGTTAGTAAGCAGAGGCTTTTGGCAACGAGTTTTAAGCTCTCCCTAGAAACAAATTGGTTCCTGTGCATTATATATTGATAGAGAGTGCACCTTTTTATGTGAATAAGAAGTCAAATGTGCTTTCAGAATCAAGATCTATAGGGCCAGATTATGATACTCGGTGGTTTGTTTTGAGTAATTCAAGATGTGGAAGTATTTGTGAATTATAGCACAATAACAAATTACAGTCTGATTCCTATCCTTTATAATTTTAGTATGGTTATAGAAGGAATATTCATCTCCAATTTTAAAATGTCCTAGAAGTTACCAGATTAATCCAAAGATGCCTTTATTCTGGATGAGGTTTTAATTTGAGTTTCATTCTCAAATGCCATTCAGTCAGGCTGGTGTATGTGCTGGTAACATTATCTAATGATATAGTTATGCAGATATACAGTTCTATCATTAGCTAGAATTGCAGAGTAACTCCAATTGTTTTCAGCAGAGAAAGACTGCATTGTGGAAAGAAAGAAAGCACGCTATTTTGCAGTTACTATGCAATTAACTCATATAACCTCTGTGCTTGTCATGCTTTGTATAAGATCCAGGGTGACCGACTGTAGGTCACTTAGATGAGAACAAAGACCCTGGGGCTGAGAGGCAGTTTATTAGGATAATACTGTGGTGTGAAGATCAGCTGTCACAGTAGTTGTCATGGAAAACGTGTCTGTAGTGTGTCCAGCTCACAGTAAATAGCCTGACATGGACTGCTTTGAATTCCGAAGGACAGAAGAAGTGACCAGATAAATAGTGGTGCTGTGAGTGCTGGGGCCAGCCTCATCTTATGTTCTGCAGGTTATGCTTTAGTGGTAGTTCCTTTGTGGATTTGCTGAAGAAGGTTAAGTACCTGCCCTTCACACCATGGGATATTAGTTAATCATCCAACTGTTTTTTTCAGTGACTTATTTTCATGAAAACATAAAGACTCTGCAGATTGGATTGAGGCTAACCAACCTCAACCAACATTTTCTGGAGAGATTGGAGGGGAAACAGATGAAGATGCAGACATAGCTAAAGTCATCATGGATGCTCCATTCTTAGGAAGCAGAGCATAAGAAACCTGTTTCTTCAATATTTCCCCTTTTCAGGTAGAACATTTGAATTGAATTCGGGAAGTGCACAGGGTATAGTCACTTGCTGGTACCTCAGTCTGTTTAATGTATTTGTCACTGGGAAGCCCACAGCAAGGTGTGATGGATCTGTGAAAGATGTACGTATAATCTGTTTAACAGAAAACGTACTTCTCGCTTTTTACTGTTTAAGCAAAACAAAGCAGATTTTACTTTTAAAGAAAAAAAAAAGAAAAGCAGACTTATAGACCAGTTGCCTCACTTAAGCGTATGTAAGATGAAAAATTTGGCATCTTACTTCTGACTTTTGTAATATAGAAACATGTTACTCCAGTGTCTCTATAAACATTTTCTGTGGAATGTTTTTCTCCTAAAAGAAAATTTCTCCTTAAACTTCTCCTTAGTTAGGCTGTAGTTAAATTTGAAAATGTCTCTTATTTTAGCCTTTTAGAAAACATCACAGTTTTCTGTCAAAAGCATAGAGAAAACTTCAAGGTTATGGTTTAGCTTTGCCAATGTATCCCATTTTAAACATTCATATGGAAATGCATTGTTAACTGTGAGATTACCTGGCCACCTTAACAGCCTACAACAGTTCCAAAATCCAGCAATAGTCAATTCTCAAGAGAATTTCTACTACCCATTAATATTCATTTTATTCTAATAAGCAATCTGAGAGTATTCTTTTAAGGTTCTTTCTTCCTTTTTTGTAAGCTGCAATGCGTGTTTTATTGAAATGGCAGAAAAGCTGAAGCCACTTTCTCTACAAATCTCTTTTGAAATCTTCAGAAAATCCACTTTAAATTTATTTCATAGCGAATCCTTTGCTAATTGGTAACAGCCCATTTTTTTCACTGATAAATTAGTCACTGACAGATGATAAGAGACTTATTAGTACTTTATAACATTATATATGGTTTGATAACGCTGCTTAATGACAGAATTTGTAATTTCAGGTGCACGTTGGCAGTAGTATGTGCTGCTATGTGGAGTGTGGTGACAACTTTGACACCTTCTGTTCTCTCACCTGGTAAAGACCAATTGTCCTGAAAAATCCAGAGCTGATGTTATGGTATCCACTGTCTCAGGCGTTTAAGTGTGGAAAATCAGTTATGCACTGCTCGGGTGATGTCTTACTCCTATGGGAGTTCAGAAACACTGGCAAAAAGTCCTATTACGTGACAGAGATGGGACTGAATCCTGAGCTGTCCATGTTGAATGAAGCTTCCTTAGCCAATGAAGCAGGTTTCACTTGTGTCCTGTTCAGCTGTGCTTTCCACTGCAATTTAGAAGAGAGCAGGGGGAAGATGTGGAGGAATGTAGGGTTTTGTTGTTGATTTCAGCTGTCCCTTCTCTAGGTCATCTTCCCCATTCCTTACCCCTTTTTCCTTCTTCTCTTCATTTGTTTAACTTTTTTTTTCTCTTGCTCTTTTGTCTGTTTATCCCAAATTTTTCATTTCTTTTTGTGTTTCAGACTTGCTATTTCCTTTTAATGTACTATCCTCTTTATTTCTTTCTTTGCTCTCTTTATCCTTTCTGTTCATTTTTTCCTCTCCTTTATATTATGAGGCTTTTTCAAAAAGATTCTAATTAATTTATGGACATGATAGAACCTATTTTTATGGCTATTTTTCTTTAATTTTACCTCTGAAGTTTACTGTGTGTTTTTCCTCTGAAATACTATTTAATCAGCTCTGTTTTTGTTTGTTTTCTGTGTGAGTGACAGAAATATAGATAAATAATACATGAAGCCCAGCTATGCACTGTGGCTACACTTGATTTCTTACTGTTCTCAGACACAGAAATGTGAGTGTTGTCTTGGTAGACGGTTCTGTCACCTGAGATTCTTGCTCTCAAAAATACATTTCTAATAATCTCTTTTCCACCTTTTATTATTTGAAGCCAGTAGTGCCTCAAGCTGGCTACCTACATCAGAATGGTAGCTTTGGCCAGTTGTCAGGATTTTCATGTGGTTTGTTCAAAGAAAGATGCTTGCTTTGGTGTACAGATGATTACTTTTA
>JAUBOD010000876.1:1134112-1155939 GCA_032353885.1 Nothura maculosa
GAGTTCATTTGGGAGAATCATAAAGTAAGTTGGGCAGAAATTAAGCATAGCTAGCCTGGAATTCTTTGATGAATGCAGGCAGTTGAGTACATAAAACTGCTGTAATGCTTGGGCGGTCCTTTCTTTTACTTCCAGCTTCAAGTCTACCTCCTTTTCTTTTCTCCCTCTCTCTTTTCTTCCAAATGTCTCAGTTCATAATATAGCATGGAAGGGTAGATGATGCCTCTTCTACTGGTATTTAGAATTGACTTTGAAGGCTCTTCTCACATGATCAGCACTGAATGAGGCGTCTTCCTGCTATGTACTTCATATGTGGTAGCTGCCTCTGCTGTGTCCTAGTTGTAAGTTGAACAGAAACTTCCCGTGAATCAAGCTCATCTTTTCCATTTGCCTGGGAGAGGCTGGAACTTGCTGGATGAGGCACTAGGATCCAGAGAGAGACAGTGCAGGGCTGGTGCTGGCAGCTATACACATAAGCTCCAGACCCCAGAGGAGGAGGCAAGGAAAGAGATAGCCCTGACATCAGAGACCTACCAGGGTCAGGCTTGAATTGTCCCTGAGGATGTAACATCTAGAACAAGTTTCCTCTGCTCAGTGAATGTTTTCCTTTGTTGCTTGGGATATTTATCTAGCCAAAAAACATCAATTTGGGTGTTTTATATGACAAATTTGGATGAAGAAAATCTCTGTAAGAATTAATGCTAAGAAATGAAATATTAAGCTCCATTCCACACTAAAATGAATTTGAGAGAGCTTTTCCCTATTTTCCCCTCCCTATAATCTCTGAAGATCTTGCTTTTCAGTATTTGGGGTGGATGCTGTTTGGCTGAGATCAGTATCCCAGATGCCGACACATGGCATTTCCTTGTGGTTCAGCACCAAGGAGAGTAGTGCCTGCCTGAGCTGGGTTCAGGATCAGGGCTCTGTGCTTCAGGCCTATCCTGTAACAGGAACTATATGAGTGGAAACAAGAATAATGCATTTTTAATTGCATAATGGCGGTAAGAGGTATATGTAAGAGGTATTACTGTAGCTAACCCACTGTAACTTGTATGTCTTTATTAGTTTAAAAAAATTAATGCTTCAGTCTGTTCTGAATCCTACATATCTATTATACGCTACGGAAGCCATTAAAGCCTTGCTTAGCTCTCAGTATCATTCTCCATGTTATAACAACTTACTTTTTGGCTGTGGGCACTTCTGTGACCTAATCAGTAATGTGTTTATATTGGCTACAGGAGTTGAAATGCTTGGAAAAAAAATTAAAAGCTCCCCAAATGTTTCCACATTTTCCACAGCTTTCCTTTCTGCTTCTATTATGCTAATCTGATTGTTTTTAATATGAGGGCTTCTTTTGCCCTGGGTCCTATGTAATCTACAGGGTCATGAAAAGTATACTGCTTTCCAGCTAAGATAGACTGAGTTAGGAAAGCTGATCTTCTCAGTTTGGATACCATACTCTGAATTCATATATACATTTTTTCTTTTCTTCTAGTTTCTTCATGTAGGAAGTCACCATACTTTTATGGTGGTTTTGCCAAGGTGACTGAAGATGTGTTTTTAAGCAACCAGAAGCTTAAGAAAAACAAAAAGATCTATTTTCATATCTTTTTTTTTTTTTCTGCTCGTTGGACAAAAATAACTCCTTGCCTTGTTGGTTATTACTGTCACTTAATAAGCAAGTGAACCAGCTATGTCATCATGCTGTAATTAATTGGCCTGACTCTGCCTTCCTTTCTGGGCAAAGAGATCAGGAAGTGACAGTGAGATAATCGTCAGTATTTAGGAAGTTTTTTGTTGTTGTTGTTCTGCATTAGTCAAGTCCAATTCTGTGTGCAATGCAGCAATAGAGTAGTTTTAGCCTATTTCATGGACTCTAGAAATGGCCACTGTAGATGTTCATGCTAATTCAAGGGATAATGCAGATCTACTCTTCAGCTGGCTTGTAAACTCTTGCATGAGTACCTAGAACTGTAGTTAAGCTTTATGTCTCCTTGCTTCCTAGTTCCTTCAGAGAAATTGCAGTGGGTAAGGTAGGTAGTAATACACCTTAAAGCTTTCCAGTGAGAACTCTGGTTAAGCAGGTTCTCTTCCACATGCATTTAATACAGAAACAAAGGTGATGAAGGAGGCTGCATCTTAGGATTTAATGATGTTCTGGTACTGAGCACTGGACCCTGCTGCCTTAGCCCTGGACCCAAATTCCCTAATGTTTGGCTGAGGCCTGAACTTGAGTGAAAATAAACAGGCTGTAGCTCAGGGCAAATAATTTGGAGTTGCTAATGGCTCATTTGTTAAAATAACAGAGGACTTGTTAGAGAGAGATGAGTTTCTGTCTTATCTCACCTCTTCCCTCCGCTTTCCAACATGTCTGGTCATGGAAAGGGGCGCTCATTTCGGGGATGTTCTTTGGAGACTTCATGGCCAGTGGTGGCTTTGGTCATAAATGTCCATGTCCATTGGTACTTTGCATGATCATGACTGTTTCTTGAGGGAGCTGTTCTTGCTGTAGCTGTACATATTTCCATTTGATGCAGGCTGGACTTGTTGCAGTGGATTAGCCATGAAAGAACCATGCGGATCATGAAAGAAAGCAGAGTAAAAAGAAGTATTAAAAAAAAGAGATTGAAAGAAATGTCACCTACTACAGGCTACTGACTGCCAGGTACTGATTGGAACTGGCTAGCATGACCCCATATGTGACTGATCAAAAGTGAACTCTAGATTGCTCTGCTGGCTTAGATTCAAGCTGAACAAAATTTTGTAATTGTTCATGTGATTTATGGCCTGAATTCAGTCTACTGCATCCTCATGTATGAATGTAACAGATATGATCTGTTTGTAGCTGTGTCTTTAGCCTGTTAGTCTAGACAGCGTCTACACAGATCCTTGCCTAGGATCATGTTATTTACTATACCTGGGAAGGAGCTCTAATACACTGATCATGTTTCCTTACTGAGCGATCTGTTGTGGAAGTGAACCTTTTAAAGAGTGTCTTATATTATGAAACAATCTTTGCAAATAAGCATCTTGTGTTGCTCCTTAAAGAATGGAGTTCTATGCTTAGCTGTCGTGGCTCTCCTCAGTAGAAATGCTTCAACATTTCAAGTTCAACAATTTCAGATTACTTTTTTGAGCTGTTTTCTGTATGTAATTTCTAGAGCTGTGTGAAGACTATTTCTTTTATAGGACAGTCAGACCCTACATCTCTACTAGCTACAGAAGAGTTTTAAAACATGGTGCTCTAGGGTGACTGTATATATTTTTGTCATGCACTCTTCGTGGCTCCACGTTGGAGACATATGGCTGCATGTTTTATGAATAAGAGCTCCCATGGCCAGATGTAAGCAGAAAACATTACACCACTTCAGTATAGAAGTGACAATGAAAAAGATTGCTAGGGTCAGGTCTGTATTTGAGTGAAATAGGGGACATTCTGCTAGACAGTAATGAAAAAAAGGTATTTCTGGCTACTATTCACAAGTGAGGTGTCCAAGTGTAGAGATATGAATTTGAACATGCACCGAGAGGTACCGCATTGCTCATTTAAAATGCAGCAAACTTAGTTAAAATATGACTATTGACAGCTCTTGCCATCTTGGATTCAGCCCAGAATGAACAGTTCAAATACCAGAAAATAAATAGGAAACAGACCTTGAAGTTGAGCTTTCATGTTTGTATACAGAATATACTTACATAGCTGTGTATTGGTCTAATAGACAACCATACGATATTTATTTCATTCGTATTTCCAAAGATTGTTTTATGGAATTTAATTAAAATGTGGTTGTTACTATTTTAATGATGTTTTTCTTTTAAACTGAGTTAGTAGAAACTTTTCTTTGTTTGAAATATCATGCAGTTTGGGTCATTTAATAGAGATGGTAACAAACAATCTTTCTTTAGCTGGCCATTTGCAAGTAATTTTTTTTTCCATTTACAATGTATATACATCATAAAGGAATAAAAATAAACTGTAATTAAAATAACGCTATTTCCAGAGGGATTCTTTCCTGATTTCTTTTTATACATGCATTATTTGATATGCCTTTAATTACACAATTTGCTTTTAATCATTTGTATCACTTTATGTGACAAATTTGTTCTTGCTCTTGTTTGGGCTTTACTCTTTTACTGAAATTCACTTTATTGAGTATTCACAAAAACATTAAATAGGCGACAAAAGGATTTGTTGTGCACAGATTTTGATTATCCTGGGAATTCTTCACAGTTCAGATCTATAAGTACCTGCACAGGTATTTTAAGCATGTAATTAATTGTTAAAGCTGTGGGTCTGTCATGGAAGCTGTGAGAATTTATAAACCCCAAGGCGATAGGGTCCTTGCTGCTGTCTGAAATTTGCTCCTTCTAGAGTATAAGTTACTAGGGCAGAGGTGCACTTTCCTTTAATCAAATGACGGGAACAGAAGCTAGAGAGAAGCAAGGTCTCCTCATGGCATGAAGCTGACAGTTTGAAAGCTGCTGTGAATAGTGGGTTTCACAGCACACTGAAAGATGACAGAGCAGCAGGATGGCAACAAAGTCTTGCTGCTAAAATTTGATGTCTCATCTTAGCAATCAGATTTGTTGGTTCGTAAATTGCAGGAGCTAATAAGAGGTTTTAATACATGATTTTAATAGCTGTTTGGTGTAACTATTAAACTCTAATATTGCCCATTAAACTTTCTGGCTAATTGCTGCAGATTTACTTCTGAAAAGGTGATTCCCTGCCAGAATCTTCCTTTGCTGCTAGGGAATCTTTATTAATTTCAGTAGAGAATTGTTAGTGGTGCTAATCATTTTACAAATAGATTGGAGACCCTTTTAGTAGTAGCTCTGCTTGTTCCTGGAAACAAAGACATAAATAATAAAGAAGGGTCAGGTTGTTGGGGAAAACAAGAGAAAAACTGAAATGAGACTATTGAAAATCAACATGAAATGAATGAAAAGGTTCATATGTAAGGCAGGGAGGGAGAAAAAAAAAAGAGACCAGGTTAAAAAATGAAGGAAAATAACAAACTGAGGACACTTGAACAGTGTCTGTGCATTTGTACATCAAGCTGTAATTCATGTCCACTGAAGTGAAATTTTCCATATGTTGTGATGGAGTATTTTTGTTGTATGTAGCTATGTTGTGTAACAGTTTGTTGAGAATTTTTGCTTTTCTGTAGTATTTTTACACAGGAATTACATGTTCGTGTGAGACGATTTATTTCTTGCAACATGTATGTTTCACTGGAAAAGTGGAAATGCTGCACTTCAGTTATTATATACTTCAGTTAGTCTCATATTAGCAATTGGAGCTGAGTAACAGTACTTGCTGGTAAAGCCACAAGAACTTGTCCTGCTTGGGAGAGCTGAACAGAACTTCTAGGGAGGCAGAGATAAAGGTGGATATGTTGTTAGCACTGCTGAAGGCACTAAATAATGCAATCTTTCCTAAGCATCATCAAACAGAGGAAATCTTTGTGCCATGCAATAGCCAATAGTTCCTCTGGCTGTGCTCCAAGGAATGTACAGATCTTGATGACCAGCATGGGTATAATACAACAGTGCTTCCTCAAGTAAAACTTATATACTATAATGCAGTAGGATTTTATAGACAAGAGTAACAAGAGTTTGTTTCAAACACCTAATTTGGCTTTTTACAAAATTTTTTCCAAGATTCCTTCTCTCTTCCCACTGTCTACATGCTCAAAGTGACTTCCTGTGCCAGGGAGTTTTAGTCCATCAGCAATTGTTTCCTTGTACATTTCAGATCCTGTCCATGAAAGAGCCACTGCAGCTTCCTCTTTTGATCTGTTTTTCATCCCATTTCTCTCCCTGCTGAGAGGCACGTCTCTCCCATTTCACAAGGTCAGACTTTGTGTACCACAATTGCCTATTTTTTCTTTAAATTAAAGCCAGTGTGATACAAATGTAATTTTGAAACATCAAATAAAGGAGAAAAAAAAGTGTAAATTTGATCATCTTAGTATTTTTTGTAGTACATTTTGCAGAGGGAGATATTATAACTATTTTTTTGAGATAATAAGGCATATTGTAAATTAGCTGTAATTATATTCCTGGCATAAATTCTTTCATTTACTACAGTTACTTGTAGGATTTTGTTTGTTTTAGACAAGATTTTGCATGCATCTGCAAACACGATAAAAATTAAGATAAAGTATAACTTCATAATCCAATGTGAATTTTGCAAGGTAAAGAACCTTCCTCCAAGTAATCTGTGCATAGTTATCAGATAGCTATATCATAACTATTTTCATAATCTCTGAGGAAGCAATATATCAAGAGATATGAACCTGGTCTATTTGGTAATTTCTTTGAATGAGTTCTTGTTTTTTGGTGATTTGTATTGCCTGAGGACTGTCCAAAGCCCACATCATAACAGCTTACCTATCTGTCACTCTAACACCCTAGAATTAAAATCAACTATCCAACAGAAAGGTAAAAGAGGCCATGTCTTTGGATGTCCAACTTCATGCAGCATGGACAACAAAATAATGGGTGTCCCAGTGCTGTTTAGAAAAGGACTGCTTTGTGAGTGTTGCCACAAAGACTGGAATCGGTACCACAACTGTTAGTCCTCTTTCTCAGCCTTTACACTTAACATCCAGTGCACACAGAGAAAAGAACATTATCAACGGCAAAATCTGTGACATATCTCTGGGACAAGCAGAGAAGATTAAATGTTTAGTGATGTCTCGGTGACACTACAGAAGAGGAAGAAGATGACAGAAGAAAGGAAAGAAAACCTCCCAGGGGGATGCAAAAGGACAGAGAAGCTGTCCTTACAGAGATAGCCAAGAACCAGTTAACGACAAACAATACTCAAGAGGCAGCAGTGCAGAGAAGCAGCTTTGGAGTTGTGCAGATGGCAGTGGTACTAGTAGAGAGAGTGCGATTGCAGTCCAGCACTGGGACAGCCATGGCCTGCAGTGTCCAGAAAACATTGCAGTGAGAAGTTAGTACTGCTTGAAATGTGTAATACCTTCCCTCTTTGATGCTCACAGCTAGTAATGGACATAAATCCAAAGACTGAAGCTTCTGCAGTTAATAAAGATGGCTCCTGACACTGCTGTTCATCACGCTAGGCAAAAGACAGCAATCAAAATGTATGATATTTATGATCAAACAGCATAAACATGAGTAACACTTTAAAATGTGTCATTGTGTATACATGGAATAAAACTTGAACTATTTTCTGCTGTGGTTAGTTACTGTAGGACAAATCTGCAGACATTTATTTGTGCAGTAAGTGGTTCAATTACTCATGCTGTTTCTTCAGTAAATTATTTTTGACTAAAGTGCCACAGTTTCGCAAAATGACCCATCAACCTCTAATAAAATGACCTTTCAGTAAGCTACTGCTTAAAGCGTATACACAGAAAGTATTGAAAATCTGCCATATTTCATAGTACAACTTTTTAGTTATTTCAGTCTGTTGCAAAGTTTATAGACAGTGTATCTGAAACATTGTGGTTTTGGTAATTTCCTGAATTTAGCATTTTAACAAAATATCTCTTATCTCTATATCCTAATTGATTAATGAGGTTTAAAAAATGCTGCTATTCTGTATTAGATATGGGTCAGCAGATGCTAATTTTATGATTGCACCACTTCCCTCTTAGCCTTGCAGACATGCTCGTGTGTCATCCTGTTGCTGCTCTGGGTCGATGTGAATATCAAGTAGAATTTGGAACACTTCTTTTTCCTTCTATCTAAAAACTTAGACAACGGTCCCACTAAAATATAGAAGAAGAAAAAAAGGACCCTGACAGTGAGGCATTGTACCTACAGCATTCCTGACAAAAGGATAGGAGTTGTGGGTTTAGGAGAAAAACCAAAAAACTTCCTAACACTTGGGACTCTCTCCCGCCTGTCTGAGTGTGAGCAAGCCTGGTGTGGAAGACATGCTGTTGAGTAATCTGCTGCTTCTGGACTGTCAGTCTGTGATGAAGAAATTTCTCATGGCACATCAGTGACCTCTTGAGAATCACAAACCTCTTCCTGTCCTCTTCCCACCGAATCACTAGAAACTAATTTTTTTGCCAGTCCTATGACCAGTGGAAGAGAAGTGATCGGCAAATCATCTCTATCTGACTACAGTCTCCACACTGGGCTAGACAGTTACTGACCCCACATGCCCACTAAGGAGTAGAATAAAAGTCATAAAAGTCATTCTTTCCCTTCAGTAGAAGAATACACTTCCCCATTTGAAAAAGGATTTCTTCATTCCCACTACAGCTTTGAGGTAAGGTCTGCCCAGGTATCTAAAAAGGGGTATTCTGCAGGGTGTTGCTCATCTCTGTCATTTACTCTCTGCCTCTGAGATTCATATTGGCCTCATTCTGTGTCTTCTAAGGGTGAATTCAAACACAAACTTTCTTTCTGAATGGTCAGCCTGGGTTTCCTCAACCTCAAAACAGCAGTTTCCTCAAAGAGGTTTTGCCTAGGAAAGTTCCTCTAGCTCTCTTCTCTTGTTCATCTCTATAGAGAAACTGTAAAGCATTCTGACTTCTGCCATAGTTACGTTACTGACTACAAATGTAAGGTGTTAAGGACTGCCAGGGAAGATGAACACAGTGTTTTCTCAATGCTAGTTGATAAAAGTTTGAAAATGCTCCTGTGAACCATTAAGTGAGAGGACAGAAGGAAATGCTGTCCGTGAAATGTTAGGAAAAAAATCTGGGCAATTGTGTAGCCTGATGATGGTGGTTTGTAGCTGTGAATTCATGGAGAAGCTGGTGGAAGTCAGATATGTGGATGCAGTTATTAAAAATATTTGTTCTGCCCCAATTAGAGCATGAAGAGAGGTTGACAGAAGTCCTAAGAATCTCTGTAATCTTCAATTTTGTCATTTTCAGACCTTGTCTATGTGTTACCTTGATGCCCTTGCTAGAGTCTTTATAATGGAATACCAAAAGTGTGTGTGTATATATACATATATATAAAATTATATATGCTTATAAATTACATATATATAAAATGTATTGAGGGTTTTCTTCTTTCTTTTTTACTTTTTTTTGTTTTCTCTATCCTTTTCTCAAAAGACCAATTTGGACCTGCTTTTGTGAAAAGTTAAAAAGATTAATAAAATCAGGCTCTGTCTTTTCACTGTAGGCTTGGCATGACTCAGTTCCACAAATATGTTGATTATAGATCCTGTCACTGAGATAACTCAGGTTGGAAACTGTCTTTAGGGTATTTATAAGGTCCTGCAAGTGATTTTAGGACATTGAGATCAATCATATTATTTTGACTGGGTGAACTTCATACTTTGTTATTATAGAAGGTGTCTTGTCCAGCAGGTGACTATTTTCATGATGCCTTGTAGATGTAGCTTTGTTGAGAACTTGAATGGAGTAACCTGATTTCTTTGTGTTTCACCTGACAGGAGTGCAGACAACAGAACAGACATAGACAGTTACAGTATCTCTTTGCCACAGGCATTTCTTCTTGCTTATAATAATAATTTTCTTAATCCTCACTAATGGGCTTTCTATCCCGTTTTTATAGGAAGTGATATTTTGAGCTAAAACTATCCTGTACTTAAAGTGGAATATGGAATCTTGTATAAAAACAAATTGTAAAGTCTCTGATTCATACTGGATAGAATTATGTATTTTCCAGAATACTCCAATAAACATGTGTCCCCATATTTCATTCTATTTTCTGTATGTCTATCTTATTATAACCAATATGAAATAAAACCCCTCCAAAATACAAAGATTGCAAAAATACAGTGTTTTTCCTGGTCTTTTAATATATTGTCTCTTCTTTCTTTTCGATTGGTTTCCTGTGGGGTTTTTTTTTCCTTTTCCTTTTCATCTGCCCCTTACTATAAAATTTTAACTACAGGTTAGCTACAATAAGTAGTCAAAACCAGCTTTGCAGGCTTGGTCAAACTTGGAAAAGCAAGATAGAAAGTTAAAGTTGAAAACTGGGCCATTTAATTAGTTATTATTCATTTTCTTGTTGGCTGTTACATAAGTGTCCACAGAAGTATAATCTTCTGCATTGTTTGCTGTATTCCTTAGGCATAATAAATTTAGCTGAGGATTAAGTGTCAGATATACTATTTGTCATTATTTGTGGCTTGCCTAATTGCATGCTGTTGTGGATTCCTGTTGAAATAAGATTTCTTGAATGTAGATTTTTCTGAGTGTATTTTTTGCCTAAGTTCTTATCATATCCACTCTTTTTTTTTAATAATAAAAATGTTTGCTGTTAAATGAAGAGTTTCTCTTTTTTTTCAGAGAAAACAGCATGTTAAAATCAATAGTATAAATTTAATTATTTGTTTCTCTTTTGTAAATGCTGATAATGCATGTTATTAGTTGCCTTGGTATAGTATGGCCTTTATTTTCTTTTGTGATTCAGTAACTCTGCCTTCTCTTCTTTACAGAAAAGAAACTCTCTGTAAAGGTCAGCTTTTTACCAGACAATAATCTTAAATGTCATGCTTTCCAATACATTTAACCACTTCGTCTCTTGATACATACTTCAAGCACAGCACTCTACTAAACGAATTAAAAAGACCAGTAATTTAATTCAGAATAAATGAATTCCTTCCTGTGTGCGTACGTTACTACTTCAATATCACCAGCAAATTTTGAGAATACTTATAATAGATTTACATTTGTTTTCTATTTATATAATTGGATGAAATACTTTATAAGGGAAAAGAGCTAATAGCAAAGGTGGTGATTTACCAAAGAGAAAAATTCTGTGCCTAAAATCAGTTTGCCTTCTGGTAATCACTGACTGACAGAGCCTTATGGGGAGTGGGACTAGAAAGAGCATTCCAAAGGAAATGTAGAACTATATCCAGTGAGATTCTAAGATAACATTTGCCTGTGAGCCAGAACTAAGCTTGGTGGCCTCATCTTGCAGAACTACCACAGTGAACTAGGGTTAGGGTTAAGAGAGAGAGAATGCCTATAGCCCCATGGGGAAAGGGGCCCATACCATAGTAAATGGAGCGCTATATCCAGAGTGATTCCAGAACAAGATTTGTTATGGAGCTATCAGCTTCCAGTCACATCAGAAATAGGATTGACAGATGGGGTCAGAGCAAAGGGAAGGAGACTGTTAGAGCCCCATGGGGAATGGGGCTAGTAAGGGCATGCCAAAAGGAATATAGTGCTATATCCAGACTGGATATAGGACAAGATTTCTTGTTGATCCAGCTCTAGGCTTTCTGGACTCAGCCTCCGGACATGCCTGGATATTTGGCTGAAAGCTAGGGTTAGGCTAAGAGAGACAGAATATCTAGAACCTCATGTGGAGTAAGGCTAGAAAGCGTATGCCAGAGGAAATGTGGCAAGATATACAGAGAGGTTCTAGGACTACATCTGTTCTTCAGCGAGCACTGGGCTTGGTGGTCCTCTGCTCCTGACTCACCTAAGATTTGAATGACTAACCCTAACTAGGGTTAGGGTTTAGATGACTCTTGACTAGGGTTAGGATTAGGTTTAAGGTTATGACAGATAGAAAGTTTACAACACATGGGTAGTGGGGCCAGAAAGAGAATGCCAAAGGCAATGCAGCTCTATGTCCAGGGCGGTTCTAGACAACATTTTTGGTTGATTTAGCACAAAGCTTGATAGCCTCCATCTGAAGACCCACCTGAAACATGGCTGAAAATGAGGGATAGGTTTAGGGTTAGCAAAGACCCAAAGGAGTGTAGGGCAAAAAAAGGTGTGCCAAAGGAAATGTAGCTGGATACCCAGGATGGTTCTAGGATAACACTTGTCATTCAGCAAGCACTGGATGCGGTGGCATTTTGCTTCAACTCCAATTGACATTTGGATGACAGTTATGGTTTGAGTTTTTGGGATAGTGTTAGGGCTAAGACAGAGAAACCTTAAAGCGCCATGGGGACTGGGCTTAGAAAGGACATGCTAAGAAAAATGTAGCACTATATCAAAACTGCTTTCTGGAGAACATTTGTGGTTGAGTAAGCACTAGACTTCGTGGCCTCAACCTACAGACCCACCTGAAATTTGGCAAACCACAAGGGTTACAGTTAACAGGGAAAGCTGAGTGCCATGTGCAATGGGGCTAGAAAAGGCATGCCAAAGGAAATGTAGTGCCATATCCAGAGTGGTTCTAGGAGAACATCTGTTAATGAACTAACTCAAGGCTTGATGACCTTAATGTGCAGATTCATTTGAAAACTGATTGACTGACTAGGGATAGGTTTAGGGTAAGTGGTGAGAGAGAGAGAGAAAATCTAAAGCCCCATGGTGTGTGGGACTAGAAGGAAGATGCCAAGGAAAAGTAACACTATATCCAATGTGATTTTCGGACAATATTTGTGGTTCAGTCAGCACTAGGTTTGATGGCCTCAAACTGTGGACTCATCTGAAATTTGGCTAACAACTAGGATTAGGTTGAGGGCTAGGGTTAAAGGAGTGATAATGTATTGAGCCCCAGGGGGAATGGTGCTAGAAAGGGCATGCCTAAGTAAATGTAGTGCTATATTCATTTTTGTTGTAGGCAATATTTCTCATTCAGTTAGCACTGTGCTTGGTAGCCTCTTAGTCTGGACTCTCCTGAGGTTTGGATGACAAGTAGTGTTAGGGTTGTAGTTAAGAGAGAGAGATGGCCTCAAGTGAGCCAGCAGAGGTTCAGGTTAGATATTAGGAAAATAATCTGTACAGAAAGAGTCGTCAAGCAGTGGAACACTGCTCAGGGAATTGGTGGAGTCACTGTCCCTTGGCAGTGTTAAAGAATCACAGAATCACAAAGAAATATGCAGATAAGGCACTAGGGGACATGATTTAGCAGGAATGGTGTTGAAGGGTATACAGTTGGACTCAATGATCTTGATTCTATGAGTCTGTGATATTTTGATTATATTGTATGGAGTGAGGGTGGAAAGGTCATACTGATGAAAATGTAGTGCAATGTGCAGAATATTTCTAGGACAACTTTTTTTGTTGAACCAGGACTAGGTTTGCTGATCTTGGGTCCTGGATCATTCTGAGATTTGCCTCAAGTAGGGTTAGGATTAAAAGAGTGAAAGCTTAGAGCTTGATGTAGAGTAGGGCTAGGAAGGATAAGATCCTGGAAGCACTGTGTTATATTCAGAGTGATGGTAGGTCATTTGTTACCGAACAACACAAGGCTCAGAGACCTGCAAAGACCAAACCTGATACCTGGATGACAGCTAAGGTAGGGTTAAGGTTTGGGTCAGAATTAAGAGAGAGAGAGAGAGAATGTCTAGAGCCCTATGGGGAATGATGCTGATAGGTCATGCAAAATGAAATGTTGCACTAGATAGACTGATGATAGTATAACATTCATCACTGGACCAGCATAGGCTTGGTGGTGTTTGCCTCCTCATCCCCCTGAATTTTGCCTGACAGGTAGAGTTTGAGTTAAGATTAGAAGTAAGATAGAGAGAATGTATAAAATGCCATGGGAATTGGGACTAGAAGTGGCATGCCAAAGGAAATGTAGAACTATATCCAGTTGGGTCCTAGGACAAGATATGTCCTTGAACCACTTGTAGACTTACTGGCATCAGCCTCTGGACCCACTATCTGACAGCTACAATTAGGATTAGAGCTAGGGATAGGGTTAAGAGAGAGAGACTGTCTAGAGGGCCATGGGGAGTGGGCCTTGAAAGAGTATTCTAAGGAAAATTTAGTGCTACATTGAGATTCATCCAAAAAAAGAAAAATTGTGTATGAGCCAGCATTTGGCTTGGTGGTGTCACCCTCCATGCTCACTTGAGAACTAGCAGACAAATTAGTTTTGAGTTCAGAGTTTAGAGAGACAGAAAGCCTGGAGCCCTATGGGGAGTGGCTCCATAAAATCATGGCAAGGGTAATGTAGTGCTGTGTCCATTTTGGTTTTAGGACAATAAATATGTTTGAACTAGCAGTAGACCTCATGGCCTCAGTCTCCTGATCTTCCTGAGATTTTGCTGACATCTAGGGTTGGGGTTAAGTGACAGAAATAATGTAATTTTGGAGCCAAAATGATTTTTTTCAGTATTTCTTATCCAGTGATTTAGGTGCCAGTAAGTGACATAAACGTGTAACATTATTAAAATTGAGCCAGCAAGGTGAAATTAAAGATCATATCGTCTGGTCATCATATGCAGAAAAAGTCAATTCTAGTTATTCTTGGAATGTCTTTGGATAGTCATTAAACTACTTGGATTAAGGAAGACTTTCCAAGTTGATAATTAATGAGAATTGGTCTGGTTAAGAATGTTTAAAATGAATACTGCACAAAACTTGGGTATAAATTTCTTTGCTTCTTTGTGATTGCTGTGATTCATAACGGCTGGATCATTATCATTTAGAATGAAGTGAGTTTATCTGAGATGATACTAAAAGTAGAGATTATTATGTACTGTTGTTCTGAGATTGAGAATTTCATGCCATCCTTAAAAGTCTTATGCTGAAATATAAATAAGAATATATTTTGATTGTTTTTATTTTTCTGAGATTACATGTGTATATGTACCCAGAAAAAAAAGAATATGTGGGTATATGAATATAGTATATGTGTTTTATAAAGTACTTCACATATACTTTCCTCATGCTGGTCTGAATTTCAAGGATGTATTCCTTTTTTGTGGTACAAAGACAATTCTGTTGTCCGTTTTTGTTGATTCTAATCCAAAGGAAAAAAAAATAGTGATCTTTTGATACCACTATCTCCTGGTTATTTCTCAGTGTCTAAACACACTGATCCTTCCTTTTTCTTATTCTCCACAAGAGTTTTGCACTTCCCTCTCTGGAGTCTCATAGACTAGCAATAGAATTTACTGGCCTTAATGATTAGTAATATTAATCATGAATAATGCACCCCTTCCTTAACACTATGTGGGCACAAAAGAAAGAGGTGTAAACTTTTAGGAGAGCAACCAAATGCATATGAGGTAAGAGGGAACAGATGGCTATGGACAGATGGGGAAATAGAAGGGAATGATGACACAGTATTGACCAGCATGATAAGCAATAGTCTTCAGCATGTTGAAAAAAAAATATGTTTGGAAGTATCTTGATTGAACATATCTTAGCAGAGTCTTCTTGGAAATGTTTAGCTTGTACACAGTAGAAGCCAAAACTATTGGAAGAGCTGACATCACCATAAAATGTGAGAAAATGTTTCAGATTTGAGGTGACCAGTAAAGAGTATGAAAAAGGAGAACATACTATGTTCAATATATCAAAGACCAGGATGCAAAGGGGAGTGATGTTGTTAAAGTGACACACGAAAACACTTAAAACAGAGTATGACTAAGGCGAGAATGTGTGTGTCAAGTATAGAGAACATGATGGGCCAGAGGAAGCATTGGTCAAGAATTTGAGCTGTAGGGATGGGTAGGAAAGGCAATATCAGAGAGAGGTTATGCAGAAGGAATCCACAGAACTGATACTAAATTGGCATTTGACAGACTGAAAATGTCATCCATGTTGTGGTTTGCAAGACAGGTAAGAAAGTGATATTGTCCAGAGTGATTATAGGAGAATAGAAAAAGCTGAGATAGGAGGAAAAAGTTATCTGTTTTATGTTACTCATTTTCATCTTGATCTTTTGAGGAGAAGAGAGACGAAAAAAACAGAGAATGATAGAAACACAGGAAGGGGGCTTAATGAGGACAGAGGAAGGCAGGCCTGGAGCAGGCATAGTATGGATTTATGATTCATCCACTGAGAATTTCTGTTTGCTGATGTTGTACTAAGATAAGGTAATGGATAGAGAACAGAAGAAGATTAAGGACAGAGCTGCTTTGAGTTCCCCACAGGAAGCTAGTGGAAAATGAAGAGGCCACTCAAAATTTGGCATCTGTTTGATTAAGAAGGACTTTCAACAGAGACTTACAAGATGAAATATACATTAAGGTTTCTTCATGTATATTTCATCATTCATCTTCAATGCAAGACCCTAGGATACAGTGTATTTAGAGCTAATTTTTAAGGACATCTGACCTTACAACTAAAGACATTTAGATAGGGGCAACTTTTAAAATCTTTGCTGATAACTGACTTTGAGAAGTATATGTATTAAGAAACAATAGCAACTCTATCAGGATATTATCCTTGGTATATCATGTTTTAGATGGGAATCAGCTTTAACTTTTTGAAGACAAGTTTAACCAACAAAACAGGTTATCTCCAGATCATCCTGTACCACAAATAATGATAGATCAAAACATTTTTCTGAATCATATAGCTGAGTATATATTTTAGTTTTGGAGTAGTTGAGTATAGTTGAGTAAATATATTCGTTTGTAGAGCTCAATGGGCACTTGTTCTTTCCTCTTTTGGTGGTTTCTGTGATGTAAACTTGAAAGAGTAGGGCCTCTCCTGGGATTTCAGTGGTATTCAGAAAGATGAGGAGTACATTAGAATTCATTTTATTTATTTATTTTTAACTTCAGTAACTTCTGGGCTTCAGTTCCTCTGTTTTATGCTGCCAAAGGGTGCAGAAGAACTGACAATGTACATTAGATAGTGTCTTTGAATCAGAATCTGTGTTAAAAAACAAGCCAATTATTTTTTCAGTCAGAGAACTGTTTTACCATGTGAAATTTAAGTCTAGGACATTCTTTTTCCTAGTTAGAAGGTCTCAAACAATATCTGAAAACAAATTCACGGAAAATAAAGACTTAGGGCCTAAGGTTACCTATTTGTAACCTTCTAGATTTGATTATCGGTATATTAAGGAAATACATTCTATTTATTGCTATAATTTGTATGCTCAGTACACTCAGAAATTCTTAAGTGAGTTTTCAAACTCCACACTCTTCCAGTAAGGAATCTTTTCTAGTGAACTTGCTAACCTCTACCGACCTCTTCATCAGACTAAACAAGCCTAATTCTCTCAAGTTACGTGCTCTGGGCAGCTAACAATTTTGGTAGCCCTTTGCTAGACTTTTTCCAAATTTTCCATTCCGCTCTAAAACTGAATGAAGAAAAGCTGGGCAAGATAGACAGAAATATTCATTTCCTTTGATTGCTGGTTATTTTTCTCCTTATTTAGCCCTGTATGTAGTTTGTCTGTGTTTTTTTCCTTAAAAACACACTGTTAGCTTATATTTGACCTGGCATTCACCATCTCCTTCAGTCTATCTGCGCTGATAGTCTCTTACCATCCTGTGCTGATACTCAGACTCATTCTGTCCCACTGAATTTTGTATTTCTGAATGAGCTTCATGGCACTTCTGTTGACTTAATCTTTATCAGGATCTCTCTGAATCAAAGGTCTGCCATCCTTGTGATCTAATACCATCCACACACTTACTAAAAGTGCATTTTTCCTTTCTAGTGTTGACCCCTGGGGCACACCAATTACTGATTACCAGCTGATTACTGTTCCTAAGCATTACCTGATTATTGTGCAAAACTCCAACCATTTTTCAGTCTATCTAATGTTCCATTGGCCAGTCCTTTTTCATTTTCCTACGGAGAATGAATTCAATGTATGTTAAACCCACTTATCTCCCCTTAACCACATGGCTAATCATTTTTCTAGGGGGTGAGGTAAAGCTGGTAGTTCCCTAGGGCGCATATGTGCTATCCCACTGATTCTCTCAATTCTGATTGTACCAAAGCTCTGCTCCTATACACATAGGCTTCTAGTTCTTCTTGTCTGTCGCTCATACTTTATACAATGGTATATAGGTACTTTTAAAAAGTCTCTGGATGCCTTCTCTGTTACAAACTCCTCCAGCATATGTCCCCTGTATTTGGATCACTTTCTCCATAACTTGTACATCAACTCATGAACCTAGTTTAAAGTTTTCCTTACTTGGTTAGCAATTCAGTTTATGAAGATGTTATTCTTTCTTGTTATCAGGTGGAATCCACATCTTCTTGATAGTTCTTAGGGATTTTTATCTTCTACTAAGACCTTTAACTGAGAGTATCTAACCTCAACTGTCTGGGAACATGGAATTGGGACAGGAAGAAGAAACTCTACTGGATGGTTGATTAAGAGTGACTCATTGCTCTCATTTTAAGGGCCAGACCTTACTGATATCATAAGGCAGTGAAATTCACCTGAACAGAACGATCTCCTGCTGTGTCCCTAGTGGATGAGTTTTGTGAAACTGGTTAAATAGGGACTTTTGTGTCTTGCAGGGACTTGTATGAGCTTTTCAGAAGTTAATGAACTGAATTAATTCTAAGAAAACTGAAAATAAAGTCTAAACTATATATGTGTATATATAGCTGTTGGAAAGAATGTTCCTGGGGAGGGAAAAGAGTTAATGAGGCATTTCAATGTCTTTATATGGAGCTATATAAATTTCAGGCACTTATCTTTAGCAAGACTATCCTGTGCTGTTTGAAGTGTGGTGAATAACCTAGGAAAAATAAGGAGGATAAGGAAGATTCTGTTTGCCAGTCTGAAATGCAAATTCTGAGCCTTTAAAGTTTCTGCCTAGCCCTTCTCCTTGCTCTCCATTCCCTTGTTCCTCCTCAGTCAAATTATTGGTCTCCTGTGTTTTATAAATGATTGGGTGGAGGACAAGTTCTGTTACTTCAGTAATTTGATTCTGACCTACAAGCCTGTGGTCATCCTATTTTACCAGAGTGAAATTTTAACCAATTTTTTTTCAGAGGTTCTTCAAGGTGCAACCAAGACTGTTTATGAAGACCAAGTGAGATTTGCTGGAGATAATCAGAGGGAATATGTACTTTTTTTTAACCTTCTATTAAGTGATGTCTTGGATGTAACCATTATATTGTTACATTTAAATCTTTCTTAGTAGTATTTTTCTTAAAGAAAATGGAGCTAGATTACTCAATCACAGTAGCTATAGTAAAAGAGATGCTCTGCACCATCAGGGTGTTTGGCCCAGGATCTCAGTTTTTTATTGTTATATTCTTGCTTCAGACTTCTTGGTGAGCAAGGAAGAACTGCCCATGTGGTGATAACTTTGACCAGCCACGAATAAGATGTAAAAGTGGAGCTCTGTCCATCTCCTTTGCTATTACTGATGGTTCTGGAGGTCTGTACAGGGGCAGAGATGCATGTTGTGTAGAGACATAGCTGTTATTGGGTGTTTACCACAAATTCTACTCCTTACAACAGGAAAAGTGCAGGGAAAACAGAATCTGCCAGATATTCCTCTAAGAACTGATCCTAGAACTGCTGAATGTCATGAGTGCACATATGAATGTACATCTGGCCCAGGGAAGAGTAGCTATCAGACCCTTGAGAGATCTCATCAGAAAGAGTCCTGGACATGTCTTAGGATATCCCACTGTACTAAACTGAGATCAGTTATTTGAGATGAGCAGATCTCTGATTTTCTCCTAAAGACCTTCTGTTTCCATGCTCCAGTATTCTTATTGTTAGAAAGGTTTTCCCAATAATAAGCTTGAATCTGTCTTCCCGTGATTTGACTGCTTACTGCTGTAATTCATAGGTGTCAGATGTCTTTTCCTATTTTCAGCACAGTTTAGTATTTGACAACTCTGATATGTTCCTTCTTGGTGACCTCCATTATGGGTTAAATATTCCTCATTTTATCCCAGTTTCCACAAAGGTCATGTTCTCTAGAACTCTTGAGATACCTTTCCTTGTTACATTTTTATTCCTTTTTTTTTTTTTTTCCTTTTTTTGAAGTGTGATGCTCAAAATTGACCAAGGCGCGGATGTGTAGAGAGGTTTACTTCTCACACTTCACTGCGTAAAATCCAATTTATACATTCTAGTAGAGTGTTTTATATTTATGAAGCAATGAGATATTGTTTACTCTAGATTCTCTCCTACAAAAATGTGATGAAGCAATGTCTTCATTTCACATATTTCTGTGCCTTGATTATTCACATCCAGGTTTTTTATACATATCCTCACTGAATAAATTCTCTTTCATGCTTGCCTCAAGGTTGGATTCAACTTCAAGCTGTAATTACCTGAATGTAAGTGCCTGAATATACATCTGCGTGTCAGCTAGATCTCTAAATTTCTAATATAGTCAATGGAGATCTAGTTAATGGAATCTGGCCAATTGGACATGTCTTACTTAGGGTCAGCTCAAGAGTCTCATTACAGTCTCCCAAACACCAATGACTTTATTTGGCTTCTTTTCTCTTGACTGCAAAAGTAATTTGTCTACAGTCTGGAGATGACTCCCATCCTATTTCTCCAATATACCCATATAATTTTAAATTCTAATCCTGGATTCCAAGATAGTTGCTTAGAGCTCAGCTCTGTGAATTTCATTAGCATATCTTCTGTTCCACTATTTAAGCCACTCATACAAACACTGAATGGTACTGGACCTGAAACACAGTGCTGTGGAGCCCTACACAGTTCCTTTGTGATTTCAATGATTCTTTTCTGAGTAATTTTCCAATTAGACAGCACCACTATTAAAATGCTTTATTCACTTAGTGTGCTGTTAAATTCTTTGTTATTTTGCGGCTTTGCATCTTTGGGATTGTGAACTCTGTTACTTTATGGTGACTCTCATCCAGGCCATTCCAACCTTAGCAGTTTTAAGCTGGTTCTCCCAATTTATTAGAATTAAATTTAAAAGTCTTGTCACTTTCCCCTTTCCCTTTACTAGATGCTCTTTTTACTTTCTGTGTTAAAAGTTGATTTTAATTTATTTTGGAATTTTGCAGAAGAAAATATCCTGATGTATTTCTTTCCCAACTATTCCAGATGTGTGACTATCTAAAACACATATTATTCTAGCCATGTAGCTTGGTTGATTCTGCCAGTTTATCACAAAATGTTCCTCATTTCCTTGGTTTGGGAATTTGCAATAGATTTCCAGCATAGAAGTGTTCCTGTTCTTCTCTATTCCATTTATAATCATAGTATGGAAGTGTCCACAAGGTCCAAATCTCCTAATCTCCTTATGATTTGGAACTCAGAATGATTCTGTATCATTGATCTACAATGCATTTATTATTATTATTATTATTATCGTCTGCTGCTGGTCTTTTTGAATTAGTGCCACTTCTTTGCATACATATTTAAGATACCTGGGGTTTGCAAATCTCTGTATCTTCACATGAATAATATTTTATTTAGATATCTGGCTTCTAAAATTTGTTTCCATTGTTATACTGTGTGTCCAACATCCAGTAGACTTACCTGATATTCTTTTTAGTTATCTTCTGACTTAGTTTATTTCTGAAACTTTTAGACTCCTCTTAACAACATTCTTGTCATACCTCACAGGATTTTGTTATTGTTTTCTGCCCTACAACAGTCCTAGCTTAAAGTATTTTTCAACTAAAATAATAAATCAACGTGTGAAGATATTTTCCCCATTTTCATGTGATGAACTCCATTCCCATCCATTTGTTTATGGAACAATGACCACTTCCTAAGGAAACTAAAATCCTCAGGTTTAAAATAAAGAAAGAAATGTCTCATCAGAAATAGGAAGGTTTTTTATTATTGTTTTTTATATTTTGCTGCAGTGGCATCACCCACTTTATTTATGTTCCTTAGTGCTCCTGTGATGACACCTGCGTGTATTGGAGATGAGACATTCCCAGCCACGCTGTGTATTGCACAGGACTGGAACTCCTCTTTCAGTTTTCTCTGCAAAACTTATTTCCTTGATCTTTCAGCTCCATTGCAACTGCCTGTAATTTTAGTCAGCACTTGTCATAGAGCAAGTAAGAGTCCTATAACTCTTAACCCAGATTTCTCGTGCTTAAACTGGATTCCTCATCAAGGATTTTGGAATCGGCAGCATTTTGATGTGGCAGATTGAGAATTATGTCTCATTATAGAGTTTTATGATGACAGATTTTTGTCAATATAAGATGTGATGTTACAGTTGGGACACTTAATCTCTGAATATTTATTCTCCATTTGAACAA
>JAUBOD010000876.1:1156039-1166437 GCA_032353885.1 Nothura maculosa
CAGATTTTTGTCAATATAAGATGTGATGTTACAGTTGGGACACTTAATCTCTGAATATTTATTCTCCATTTGAACAAGCTGAATTTTACATTGTTCTGATGAGGACACTGTGACAGACTTTTGGGTTTGCTTGCTTTTAGACGTGGGTGGTATGCTGAAGAATACCTCCTGCCCTGGGATGGTTTGAACCTTTCATGCAGCTGAGTCCTCTGGTCTGCTTGCAACTTGTGAGGAAATAGCACAATACCTATTGTTAACGGCAAAAAAAAAAGTTAACAATGGCATTTATACAAATTTGTGCTACTTCTCTGATATTACCTCCTAAACAGAGGGGTGGGGCGACCCCCATGGTGGAAAGGTGGGATCACAGCCAGACTCAACAACTCTCAGGTCCATTGTATAGTACTAAATTAATCTAAGAAGGAGAGGGTGTTTAGGAAAGCTAGATTAAGCAAGTGAAATTTGTACCCTATAGGTATATTTCTTGCTCACCTCTCGACCTGATATACAAATTATTTTAAACCCCCTCTATTTTCCCCTAATGTGTACAAAGTCTTCCCATTTATCTCATGTTATAATTCTCTCCATTTAGTTCCAGAGGGTCTATTTTCATTTTTGGTGTTGACTATGTGACAGAATTCTCAAGTGTGTTAAATTGCATTATTCCTTTTGTCTTTAAACTGCTTAATTCTCCAGTGCTAGGAGAAGATGTGGAAAGCGGGGCCTGCCCTTTTCATGGCTGAAAGGTCGTGAGTGTGCTGATGATGTGTCAAAACAAATGGCATTAGTGGGAGGATTCCTTCAGTGGCTTGGATTCCTATTAATAACAACCTGAAGGATGGCTTCTCTGCATGATCTACTGGTGTTCACTATGTTATTTAAAAGGCTGAATGTTCTGCCATATATGATTTATGCAACAGAGGTGCATTTCTATTACCTTTGATGCAGAAAGATATTAGCAACAGTACATGCTGTATTTTTACATTAAGAGTCTTGCAATGATAAATAGAGATATCACAAAAGATCAGTTTTTGTTATTTAATCAGCTTTTTCTTTTGCACAAGTGCTTAAACATATCTCTTTTTAATATCTCCCCCTGCAAGATGTATATAGAATTTGTATACAGCATTGGAACAATTTAAACCAGAATGAATCTCTAGAGGCCATTTCATATGACCTCTCCCCCACCACACCTCACCCTTTTAAAATAGGTCCAAAAGATCTGGTTGCTTGGGCATTGCATAGTGAGATTTTGAGCATATTCAAGACAGGAGAGCACACAAATTTTGTGAGCACTTGTTCTACTGCTTAATGATCTTTGTGGTGATTTTCTTCCTTATATCCAATCAGAATCTACCTTGTTTAAAAACTGTGTCATTTGCTTCTTATGCTGTCACTGGGTACCTTTGGGAAGAGTTTGTCTTCAGCTTCTCTATACTCTCCCATTAGGTAGCTGTAGATAACAGTAAAGTCTCTCCTGGGCCTTATCCTCTTAAGGCTGAAATAACCGAGTTCCTCAGTCTCTTCTTGTTTGTCTTTTACTCCAGAAATTATTTTATGTCTTAGACAAAGGTAGAGCATAAGAAAACTTTTAAAATATGATTTATTTCAAAATGCAAAATAATCCTCAAATGTAATGTGCATGAACTTCGAGTGACATCTCAATGTAAAAATACATCTCTTGGAAACTGTAGGTCAGCCTTGTGTTTACTTTTTATATAGTATATGTGTTTTGAAATTTCTCCAGATTAGTATACATACTATTTTGCAATAAATGCTACAATATTTGTTTCTAATTTGCACATAAACAAGAAAAGAATGCCAAATATAAACCTATAACATTATGATATTAAAACCTTCTGTTTGTCATATGCTGATATGTACAACAGCATGACAGAAAAGAGATGAGGAGAAAGCTCTGTCCTTGAAATTTTATCACGCCAAAAGTACAGCATTGCCTCATGATAATTTCTTCTGCTTGCTCAGAGGACATGATCTTTAACTGGATTCCTCTGAGAACTAATCAGTGTCGGAGCTGCTGTTGGGATTTGCAGTGAGAAATTGCTGTGTGCTCTTTGGTAACTCTTGCCCAACTCTGCATCATTTGTTGTCAACAGAACAATGGAATTTTGCCTTCTCTGCACCCCAAACCTGTTGGTGAACAGGGGCCCATTCAACTAATGCATTGTGAAGCATGACTAGAACAGATTACAACGAGATTACAGGCTAGAGCAGCTGCCGGCTAAAGTGCCTGCTCAGGGAATTAGAAGAGCCTGCTGAGCCATCTTAAATCCATTTGGCAACCAGGTTTGCAAATTAAAATTAAAGATAATGCAGACTTTAGACTTCATCTTAAATATAGATATCATTGTTTTCTGATTGATGGGTTTGCATGCACCCAGAATGTTTAGAGTGCTTTAAGTCCCTGCAAGTTCATGTCTTGTTAAAAGAGAATAATTGATACCATTCCCGAACCTGCTGCAAGGTGTTTTGGCACATCATAGTTCATTACTCAAATATGAAAAAGTCATGAATTAACATACACATTTATTCCAAATTGCCCTTTATAATGCTGCCTTATTTGGCCAACAGCATTTCCCTTGTTTTGACAACTGTCATAACAAAGGTTCCCAATAGCCCCTTTGGCTAGGCCCACTCTCCTTTTTGGACCATGAAGGACTGGCTCATTGAATATTAAGCAACTATAGAAAGGAGAACATGAAGAAAACATAACAATGGGATGAAGGCCACAAACTAGTCATAAAGTTAGTGATGCCACATATTGGACTGTGCTGTAGATGGGAAAAATGATGAAGAGTAGAGTAAAGATTAGAGCTATCAGAAAAGGGGGGCTTCTGAGGTGGCCTCTTTGCTTACTGAAGAACCCTGTTGTGCCCTACCTGAAAGTAGCAGAGAAGAGAAAAGGTGAAGCTGTAATTGCTTATGTGTGAGGTCTTCTCTACAGCTCTGTTTATCATGCCTCTAGCCCAGCTGCAAAGCAATAATTAGCTTGAACCTTTTAGTTTTTCCCAGTTGGCTATAAATTCACTTTGTCATCCTGTTGCCTGGAGTAATTCTTCAAGTATTTGCAGGGTTACACTACAATTTAAATTGTTTATCAGTGTATAGGTATTTACTGTTTGATCAGTATTTATTTTACTATTAGCACTGTTTTCATTATCTCTTTGGATTTCTGTGCCTGTGTAGGAGCAGTACTAGCCTCATTATCTTAGGTGCTTCTGCACACACTGAATAAACTGGAAACCCTCCTACTCTCTCTGTGCCGAGTAACATCCTTGGCTCTTTAATTTTACTTGTGATCAAACATGCTCATATGAAATGAAATGTGGTGAGTTAGTTTTGGGCATTTACAAATCATAATCTAGTTGTTAAAGAACTTTCTTTCTTGAACAGAGTGTTGCTTGTTTAAATGTATTGAAATAGTATTATTTTCATTTCCTTTTTTTCAGATACAAGCTCTTTTTGGGAAAGAAAAAGAGAAAAAATCTGATGTCTTATGAATGACATTCTTAAAATAGTTTGCAATAGAAAGGAAGTAGAAGATGAATCCCTTATGTCAGCCTGCTAAGTTTTTCCACACAGATCCTCATAAATCTCATATTAGTATGAAAACAGTAGGACAAGTTATTAAAAAGTCTCTTTATGCTTTGTTTAATCGAGAATCTAAAACTGCTATTTTATTAGTGTTTTGCTGTAATACGGTCCATAACTATGGAGCCTATTAAACACTTCATAAAGTCTATGGTGAAACTTCTTTCAAATGCTATCATGTATTTTTGTAAGTTATAACCCTCCAGAAATTGGGTTAGTATGAGTTTTCCATCAAAGTAAAATGTTCCAGGAGAATGGAAAATGACCTAATGTTACCTACATTGAAAGCTTGAGAGAAACTTGATTATTATCCTTATTTGGATATTGTATGTGGTAACAGTGCATTCTTGTCACAAGGCATGAATATAGATGCACAGCAAGTCAGGAAAGCATACTTGGAAATTAAGGTTGCTGTTTGCATCACTGTAATAATAATAATTTATAAAGTGAATCTATAACTAAGAGTACAACCATCTTATTTGTGAGTTGATTGGAAGAATATTCAGCAGAGGACAAGATAATATGGATACAGCAAACTTTAAATATTCAGAACATGAACTTGCTTCTTTGCATTTGCAAAATGATGGTATGAAAATCTAGTAGCGTACGAAAACTAATCTAGCAGTATGCCAAAGTAATTAAAGCAAAGTAAATAATCTACACTGTTCTTATTCCCCACAGAAATTGTTTAATATCTTATCTTTCCAAACTAGTTTTCTGCTAATTCATGATGTCTTTGTAAGACTCTTGCTCTTCAGTTGCTGCTGTTGGTTTCAATGTTATAGGAATATCTGCTTTCCTGTTTGGGGGTGATACTTTGGTCACTGTCCAGACTCCAAAAAAGATTTGTCTTGCATGCAGTGAAAATGCCAAGCATAAGGCTAGCAGCTGCAAGCCATTTTGGCCAGTTATTTCTTATAGAGGGGAAGAACTTTGGCTGGCTCAAGTGCATGTGACAGTCTTTCTGAAGTGTCTTACTATGTTATAGGATGTTTTGCAGTTGGAAACTAGAGACTTGATGGTGATTGCTAGAAATCAGAGGCAGTTTTGTTGAAGTAAGAGCAGTGTAAGGCTGTTGTGAGGTAGATCAGATTACCTGTCTGTTGCGTTGCCCATGAATATTGGACCCTGATAACATCTCAAAGCTCCCCTGTGGCTACCAGGAAGAAGGCAGGATGTTATCCTCAGGGCCAGTGCAAGGTCCATCTTGGACAGTCCTTGGAACACTTCATCTACTTAACTTCAGATGCAATGAAGGATTGCACAATAGCATTATTGTGATACCTGCTCAAAGAAGGCATCTGAACTTAGGTAGATGAATGCTGTGTATGTGTTTGTGTCTGAATGTATAAGCTCAGCAATAAGAAATGCTGAAAAAAAAAACAGATTTTAAATCTGGACCTTAGATCCAGAGAAACACTTAGAATTCAGAAACCTCTTCTGAAATTCATGTCTCTCAGCTGTTTTTTTTTTTCTTTTTTCTTCTATTATTTAGCTTTTTTTTTTTTTTTTTTTTTTTCTTTTTTATTATATTTTTTAGCTTTTTTTTTTTTTTTTTTTCTTCGTAGGACTATCCTATATGAGAATGTGATAGTATAAGGCCAGGAACTGATGAACTACTTTTACAGATCAGGACTTTGCTCATTCATAACAATGGAAAAAAGTGTCCAATGTACTTTGCACTCTGAGGGGTCCCAAGATCACTGCTGCTCCAAGGATATGACCCAAACACTGAGCACTATCCAGTTTATATGGAACGGCTTTGCCCTTTCTTCAAACTGTTATTCTGAGCAGAAATGAATTCAGAGTTCACTGAGAGAGGAAAGCAAACTAGAAAGAAAGAGACTTTGTTATAAAGTGATTAGGATATTCAAGGAGCCAGAAACAGAAGGTGTCCCAGAGATCTAGTCTCTTTTTTGAGAACTATTTACATGAATCACATGAAAGTTGTCATTGGTAATAAATGAGCTCCTTGGAACTTACCAAGCTTCTGAACAATGCAATGTTCTCTGCTCTGTTTTTGCTGCATTTGCTTAAATGTTGTCCATAAACTTTAATTATATTAAAGTTTCAGTCTATCTCTGTGTCTATATGTCATGGGTGCTTTGAATACTTTTGAAATGTTTGGTATTGCAATAATGGGAACATCAAAAGTACCATGGATAGATCTTTTGTACACAATTAATGCCAAAATAGTCCAGTATTTCTATGTAGGAGAGCATATTTCCTTATATTAAATCTGTATATATCTGTACAAAATGGCAGCATAGTTTTACTTCAGAAAAACAGGTGGTGCAGTGGTATGCCTGAAACCTTTCTTTTACATTCTTTTTTGGAACTAATTATAAGAAACAGGTAGGCCTGCAAGAGCAGGTGCTAGGCAATTATCATCCTTTTGGATAAAAAAAATTAATTTGGATACTTCTAAAAAAAAGATGCTTTGGAAATTGTTTTGACGGTCTTTCATTTGGGGCTTTCTGTCTATGGGATAGGTACTCTGAAAGAGGATCATGAACATGGTAGTTGGCTGTAAATTGCCCATTTTGATCATACCACTTTGCTTTTGAATAAATGTTAGTTTGTCGATAATGAATAGTGCCTCTCTCGAGAATTTCTAGGTAGCTAAATAGAGCAAATTCAGTAGAATAGCTAGTTTTTAATATTTCTTCACATTAACAACAGCTCAATTTCTCAACAAGAATGGGAAATGAAGTTGATAGTGCGTGTCTACAGGGTGACAGTGTACTTTTCATTAGTAACTGTAAAATAAACTGGAAAGGTCACTATAAATAATATTTTAGTTTAATTGTTCCTAGAAGGGCCACAGTGACTCACTGTAGGTTTTTTCTTGTTGTTCCTGCCCCTAGCAGATGATGTTTTAAAGACTTACTTGTTTAAAACACTTATTACTATATATTTATAGAGACATTTTGATGACAGAGCTGTTTTTTTCAAAGATACTTTCTGTAAATATAGAAAAGTTCCTGTGCATGTTTTCTTTACCAGCATTTGCATGTACTTAAGTCTCATCTGGGGTTCAGTAAATATTGCAAGCTTAAGCCTGCCTATGAAACAACTTCCTGCTTTGTACACAAACTCTTAACAGAAACTGCATTCCAACATGAGATCTGGAGATGATAATATTTGAAGAAAATAGTGGATTTATTTAGATAATATTGACACTTTTATGGGGTCATTAATAAAGATCTGCCAGAGCTAGCAAAATCTGATTAGGGAATACAGAGCCTAAGTGTTTAGTGTTAACTTTATTTTTATTTTCAGTAGTTAGGCTACACTCATTTCCTCCATGAGAATTATTTTTTTCTGATTATTTTTCTCTCTACTTAGAATCTTGCCACTAATTAGAAATGTGAATCAGACCAGTGATATTCTTGCAATGTCAAGGATTTTATTTTTCAGTGTGATTTGCATTGTTAATTTACTAAGCACGCATACATATGTGTAGCTGCAGATTTAATGAGTAAAAAGAGCAGCTGGTTGTATTTAAAAGCAGTTGGGTGAAGGGGTTGCACGGTCCAACACTGCTATTCCTTCTGCTCATGGCTGAACTGTGCTGAATTTGCTGCTTCTGGACAGCTCTAGTTTGTCATAGGAAAGTAAGTGGGTTTGGGAAACCAGAAAATAAACCCATGCTTGCGCCTGTCATCTACTCAGCCTGGTAATTCAGTGTACAGAAGTGCTGGTGAAAATAGCACTCCTTAGGCTTACTCTGTTGGTTTCTGAGACAAGTAGAGAGAAATGCCAAGGGGAGAGCAGGATTTGAGGGCAGGCTAGCGGCGAGGAGGCCGTGAACATGGAAGAATTGGATTGGAACATGGCATGAGTTCCCCTGCTGTGTCCAAAATGAACCACTGAATAGGTACAAATGTAGATGGCAGGATAAAAATGGAAGCTATTCAAACCAGAAGCAATTAACTTGTATACAGATGGCTTTCTGGCATCCAAAACTGCACAGATTTCGGTGGTTTGCTTTTTTAGATGTGTCGTGGAAGGTTAAAGCCTTTATATGGCCATTTCCAGCTGTACATGCACATAAAACAGATAAGGAAATGAAGCCAAGTGAGCTTTGTGTATAGCTGCAGACTTGCTCACAGAGATAAGCATCTAAAACATTAGTGCAACATCCTGTCCTGTCAAATGGACAGCATATCACTCTTTTATGAGAAAAAAAATACATCAAAGGATTCCTTCCGATTTCATAAAAATGAAATATGGAGAATTATTAAGTATATGTCATGTTTCCAGGATAAAGTCTAGGACCTGAAAATCCTCAAAAGAAGTGGGTGATTGCTGTAAATATAAAACCTGTGGGTTCTTCAGGCAGCTTTGGTATAGCCTAGAGACTGTGCCTCTGCAAACCCTACAAGAACAAAGTACGCTGTTCATGTGCTGTGATCCTACATACAGAAGTGCAAGCAATTAACTTTTCAAAATGCTTCTTAAGCCATGCTTTAAAAAAATAATAATTTGAGGCTGACGTGAAATCTACACTCATTTGTACTCTGGTAGAGACACTTATAAAAAAATAATACTCTTGGTGGGTGAAAAGCTTTTTTTTTTCTGTCTTGCATTTCTTCACATTTTTTAAAAAAGTGCTTGGATTTCCAGTGTCTTATTAGAATGGTTAGAATGTTTTGACCTAGACCAGGTTTTCCCAAATTGTGCTTTAGGTGTCTCTCTGAATATAAAGTCAGTTCAGGACCACCATCACCTCATGTATATGCAATGACCAGGAGTTGTCACTGCAATGCAGGAACTGTACAAGGGGAGCAGTATAAAATACTTTTGAATTTTGTGCCTCAGTTTCTTTCTGGTGACACTATTAGCTGAAACAATTTGTCTGTAGTTTCAGTAGTTTCTTTTTTTTTTCTGTGAAAAACTCACTTGTCTGCAGCCAAGTACAGTAGCCACCACTGATGATCCATAGCTGGCACCTGATGGAGAGCCTCCCAGAGGACCCCAGACTTTCCTTATCACATCATGTGCTGTAGGATCTCTATAGGGACCACTCCTAAACTCTGCCTGCTCCACCTGTGTTAGCACTGAGGTGAGCCTGCAGCTGTATGAGCCATGTGTTTTCTCCCACAATTTATTTCTTATCGAGTTCTCTTCCAATCAGTTGGTAGTTGGGGAGAGACACCAGAGTCTGTCAGATATTGTTGTGGAAAGTGGGATCTAGTCTTTCAGAGAGAAGTTTGCACTGAGAAATGAAGAAGCCCATCCAGTTATTTCCAGTGGAATGTGGCACCTATTTACTCACAACTAATAAGACTTCTCTACTTAATGTTCTCTGGGGTATGTGTTTCTCCCTGGTTCCACTTGAAGCGCTTTCTCATGGTTAATGATCTGAATTTGCCAAGCACACTGACTCATTTCAGTGCTGTTTTTCATTATGTAAGCTATTAACAGGTCACTGCTCAGGTGCTGGAAAATCTGTTTAAGGCTAATAGCAAGGTGCACAAGTGCCTCTCCATGGTGCATTTGCTACCTGTGCACATGTGTGCTGGCTTGATAGTTTGTAGAAAATCCCACAGCAATGTGGGGTGCAGCACCTATTCCATTAGCACTCAATTCCTAACCAGCCTTTCATTAACACGTGCAGCACTTCACCTTCTCTAGGATTTTGGTGCTATGTCACTGAAGGAGGGTGAGAGGAAACATGCTGCTGTATGGAGGAAGGTGTTGATAAGTAAGGAAATGAAATTATTCCCAGGAGAAACAGTTCTGGTGGCAGAGGAGGTAATAACACAGCATACGACATTGTTGTGGAGACTCATTTCCAGGGAGTGTATATGAAAATCTGCCTCTCTTTCATGGAATATTATCCCCAAAAGTCAGTAACAAGGCTGTTGAGGAATCAACATTTGCAAAGATGGGTCAGAAGATGAGTGGTTGGACACAGGACAGCTGTGGAGAAAGAAAACAAAAAACCAAAACCCACCCACCCAATCAACCAACCAAAAAAAAAAACAGGAACAGGTTATTTTAGGTCTCAAATTTTGACTACTCTGTTATGTCAGGGAGTAATTACTACCAGAACTTCTCTTGCCATTGCCTCTTGGTTACACTCAGATAATGTCCCTCTGCTTGCAGATGGTTATGTTCACAGCCCAGTTTTTTAAATTTTTCCTTCAATGTACAGACAGGCTTTTGAGAACTGTTGGATGAATATCAGAGATGGGGCAAGATAGAATTTTGTTTCTGAATATAGTACCTTTTCTAGAAGTAAAAAGGAGGGTCAAATTGGATAAAGCAGAATATCAGAAAATGGGTCTCTTCTTTTTTCATTTAATTTTCAATTTTTGTGACTAAAGACCATTATTAGGATAAACTTTCATTTTATTTATTTATTTATTTATTTCCTTCCCTGAATAATATCTAGGAAATCCTCTCGGAGACCAAGCAGGTGTCACAGAACAAGTGGTGACAGGAGTGAATGACAAAATGCACTTCACTCGTCTGAAAGAAATAATAATAGGATTTATTAATATGGACAATGATTTCATGAGATTCAATGGTAAAGTCACTTATTATTTACTGCATGGAGGCTCAAGATAGCACACAATTATCTTGGGATACCCTCCTGTTAGGTCACGAGGTTCAGATTGGACCCCCTTGCTTTCCAGGCTCCTTCGGAGAGGAGTCTGGGTGTGGCTGGATCCAATCCTAGTCCCAGACCTGGTCAGCGGTTTATGACTAAGGGTGCTTGTGCACAGTTACAAAGCGAAGTTAAAGAAAGAGAGCGCGCTATATTCACTTACCACA
>JAUBOD010000876.1:1172574-1188814 GCA_032353885.1 Nothura maculosa
TGGGCAGCCTGTGCCAGGGCTCTGGCACCCTCACAGGGAAGAAGTTCCTCCTCACCTGGAGATGGAACTGCCTGTGTCACAACTTATACCCATTGTCCCTTGTCCTGTCACTGGCCACCCCAGAGAAGAGCTTGGCCCCTTCCTCCATACATTCACCTTTAAAGTACTTATGCATATTGATCAGATCCCCTCTCAGGAGGGAGCGTCCCCGCTCCCCTTTCTCTTCTCCAGAGAAAACAGGCCCAACTTCTCACTCTCTCCTCATTCGATAGATTCTCCAGCCCCTTAATCATCTTTATCGCTCTCCACTGCACCCTCTCTAGAAGCTCTACATCTCTCTTGTACTGGGGAGCCCAGCACTACACCCAATACTCCAGGTGTTTGACTGGGATACCTTTATCAAGGTAGCTTCAGTTGCACATGCAGGGAGGTAGGTGCTATTTTACTTGGGCTGATTATTGCTAGTAGGGGGAATTAGCAGCCAGGCAGCAGCAGAGTGTAATTTGTGTTTTATCTCCTGTTATACTAAAACAAGAGAGAAGGAGAAATCCCAAATGTATTAACACTGCATACAGTAAAATTCTAGTGTTTTAATTCTTTTAACTTTTTTGATGAAGGAAAGAATAGTCAAATCATTTGGTTCTGATTGGAAAGTTCAAGGGAGTAGGGGAAGAAATCAGAGATTATTTGAATAATTCAAAATTGGTGGTATAAGCTATGAGCTGCTGATCACTGTTCTGCTTTGCAGACATAGATTTCCATACTCTTTTTGAAAAACAGAAATTCTTCCTGTGCTATGGTATGCTTAATTGAGCACCTATGGCAAAAAAGTAGGAAAAATATAATAATTATGCAGACCCTTTATGCAGACAGTGATGTTTAATTAATTTATTTATTTTTTTAAGAAAATGATGTCCTCTGCAATATGTGCTGAATAGATTCTCTGAAACCTCAGTCTTCTCCATCAACTGGATAGAAGAGAATCGGTCAGCATTATAAAGTTAGATAACTGTGGGGAAAAATGGAGTTACAATGGATTTTAGAAAGCCAGTGTTGTACTTTAATACTTTCTTTAGGAAATATTTTTATATATGTATTATTAAGACCATCTAATATTCTCTAGTGAGAGACACCAAATCCACAAATGAATGAAAGGGGGATTCTTTAAGAAGTCTTCTGTTATTTGCTGCGGCTATGTAGCAGACAACAGAGAGTATATTAACAGAGAAGCTCAGCAAGATTTCTTTATCCTCTCTAAAATTGATGTCAAAATCCCCTCAAAATTAAAGAGAAAATTATTACACCATTTTGCAGATGAGTGAAATAACTTTATGAGAGCATGGTTACCCTACTCGTAGATCAACATGTGGCAAGATTATTTCAATGGAAATATGTCTATTGGCTATTTATTTTTTGGTGTTTTGCTTAACATCAATTGGCATCTGAGATCAGGAAGGCTTAAACCAATTATGAGTAGGTGGCGCAGCAAAAACCATGATTGATGCATTTAGAAAACAAGGTCGATTTTTCTGGTAATGTTATTTTATTAAGGAGTGGAGCATGGGAAAGAAAGGGGGAAGCAAATGCAGGATTTTGTAGCATTAAATTAACTGGGAACTCTGTCCACATACAGATGTTCTTTCCCTCTTGCAAAACACACTTCAGCTATGCGGGCCTTGGAGAAGAGATGAAACTGCCGTTGTTGCTAAGCCTATTTCCCTCTTGCTTTGGCTTATTGGATTATTTTATACAGTGGAATGATAGGAATTTAAAAAAGAGAAAGTGCTGTTGAGTCATCTAGTCCATCTTGCTAATGCAGGATTGTTCTCTGTGGATCGTCGTCCAGTTGGCTTTAGATGTGATTGGACTCCAGCCAATTTCCTTTGGAAGATTACTCTACAATAGAATACATTTCATTATTAGGATTTTTTCCTGTCAGCCTAAATTTTACTTTGCTCGGTATAATCACATTACTCTTAGCTATATTTTTCTGAAAATCCCTATTAAAAAAAATCCTTAGTGTGTACATCCTTCCAGAGCTTGTAGATAATTATCATATTTCTCTTCTATTGTGGCTTTAGCAAGCTATACATGTTTAGTTATTTTAATATTTTCTCATAAATCAGTGTTCCAAGATTAATGGTGACTTCTATTACTGCTATCATGGAGCTGAATCTCAAATACTTCTATTTAAAATTCAACAAGAGAAGGTTGGGCTAAATAAAAACTTACAGATTAGCCCATGGTGTCATTGAAAACCTATCCTTTTAACCCCTGTTTGTCACTTGAGATCTGCACTCTGCCAGTGCCAACTCTCCAGAAGCAGACTTCAGCAGTAAGATACCTATTTAGTTATCTGCAGGGTAAGTACCTATATCAGAGCTGCTCTCCCTAGGTTGCTTTTGTGATCGCTGGACCCCACAGTAGGGTGCAATTCATTCAAGCCAATTCATTCAAGCATTAGAATTAGATGAATCCAGCCCTGAATTTCTCTCTCTTGATCAAGGATAGCTCAAGGTGATATGCTCAGATACTGAGTTAGGCAGCTGGCAGATAAATTCTCTGCTAGGTATGGAAGTCTTGGAGATCAGCACAGCTGGCATTGGAGGGCCACCTAACTTAAATCTATCAGTACCTCTGTCCATTACCATGAACTTCTTTGAGCATTTAGAGGCAGAGCCCACAGCGAGTAAATAATGTTATGACAGAACTTGGGAAATTCAGAAAGGGTTTTGTGAGAATGCATAGGAGCATTTATAAAATAGTAAATTTACAGTGTAAGCATCCAGGCATAGTATTTCCAAAGGGGGATGGAAAGGAGAATGGCCACCGCACATGTGTTTGCAACCATCACTTGTTTTGTGCTTAAGCCAACAGCCTGTGCTCTCTGTTGTCTCCTAATAGATGCCAGGAGGATTCAGTCTGAGACCCGAGGCTAAAAATTCCTGCTGTTGACGGACCCTTGGAGTTGGGGTGATCTCTCCAGCTGCCTTCCCAAAGCACATTTGGGTACTTGGTCTTGGCTTTTATTTGGTCAGTGTTAGGAAGGGACCGTGTGGTGTTCTTGTGTCTCTACTGCAGAGTGTGTACTGCATGACCCTCCTGAACTCAGCACGATCTGACCATATCCCATTCTATTCCTCTGAATAGCACGCTCATCCAAGACTACCCACACTTTTCCCAGCTGAAGCCTGTGTGCTGCAAATTCGCCAGGCAGCAGGGTACTCTTAATTCGCAGTAATTGGAACAAAATGCAGCTATTCTCATTATTCATATAGACAGGCAACCCTGGGAGACTACTGACTTACCATAGCATACAATGCTTCATCTTGATGCTAGCAGACAGAATACAGGATTGTCTTCTGAGACATTTAATTTGGAAACTTCAATCGTGCTGGAGATGAGATGGACTTGGAGGAGAGTGCTGCATGGAAAATATTTTTAATTAATTTTGCTTAAAATTGTTCTTCTTCTCTAATACTGTTTTACTATCTGTGCTGTCTGCTAACAACCCTTCCCTTGATGAGCTATTCCTCATTATTTCTGACTTTTCAGGCAGTGACATCTTGATACCTGTCCTCTGCTTTCGGTAAGAGGCACAACAGAGTGCTTAGAAAGCTTCCTAGGCCTCATCTTTCTCATTTTTTATCCTGTTCCTTTTGACATAACTGCAGCATGTTGGCCTTTCTTTTCTATAATGATAGTTTGAGAAAACACCAGTAAATTGCAGCTGCTGCACATTTATCATGAGTATCAGTTGCAAAGAGTATGATGACCTTCTTCCTTCTTCTGTGGAAAATTTGGCCCAGCAAAAAAATTGGCTGAACTGGTGGCCAATTTGGAATGGTTCCTCTTTTAATGGAGGGGTGAGGTATATGGTAATATTCAGATACTGTTGAACTCCGTTTTATTTAAGAACCTGGATGTCATAGTCATGCTGAACTTGTGTTAGCCAATATTAAAACTATATACTGTATTAGACTTGTTAAGTTCTTTGTGATTATTTGAACAGCTTTTTTTCCTCAGCTTTCAGTTGTCACAGTAGTTAAAGAGGGAGAGGGTTAGAAATTTACTGAATCAATTGCATTCAGTCTTCCAATGAGGTGGGAAGTGCAGGATAGCCCTCCTTTCTTTCTTTCAAAAGGAAAACAAGTGTGTATTTCCTTACTGAGTTTTTAGTGCAATCTTTAGGTTGTAAAGATGACAGTACTTATTCTGCATATCTCAGGCCCTCCTTAAAGATGTAGCAGGGAAGGTTGGCCACTGTGCTGAAGCTACAGGCATTGGTTCTGTTGTGTGGCTGTTCTGGCTCTGTGTGTCTGTGTGTGTGTGTGTGTATACTTGTGTGTGTGCATGTGTGTGGATGAGGATTGTTTCCCTTTGGAGGAGTTTTCCACCATAAAGTTGCTCAGTGCTTTGTATTTCCAGAAAAGCATTTTACATTGCACCTCTTCGCACCTTGCCACTGCCTTTGAGACAAGAGCAGTGAGTGTTTTCTATCACTTTCCCACACATCTCTTGGAAGAAACCACATGCGGAAATGAGACCTTTCCAGCAATTAGAAAATACCTGTCTTTGAGTAGAGAAAGGTCTGCATTTTTATAAACCTCCTCATTTTTCTTTTTCAACAGGGAACATTAGTTGTACCAACTTGCCAAGAAGATAATCAAATCGAGGGTTTCGCTTTCTAATCTACCTCCTTGTCAGTTCAGTTCAGGGCCGTCCCTGATCCATTTGCTGTTATTGATTAAGCTGCTGTCCAGTGTTGTTAGTTTGTCGGTAGTAGCAATGGGTGAATGCTTTCCCTTCAAGGGGTAGCATCAGTCTGTTAATGGGGAAAGGCTGTGGGACTGAGTAGACAATAGTCTACCTGCATATTTTGTTAAAGCATGCACATTTTAAACACATATGTCTCCTGATGGGGAGGAACACACACACAAACATTTAACATTAAAAAAAAAAAAGTTTATTGCATTAGGATGTAGCATGTTCCATTTTACACTGTAAATGTAATTCTATCCGTGATGATGTGCAGGCTAATGTGTTTTATTGAAGCTGTTTTGTTAGATTGAAGCTGAAATCCATATGAAAGGCTTCTTTTTGTGTGAAATTTTCATCTTAGGTAAGCTCTGAGAAGATTGACTCCTTGAAGACGATTGAATAATCTTTTCCTCATTCTTTCAGGGAAAAGTTAGATTTTTTAATTTTACGTGAAATAATTAGTATAATTTCATATGGGTTCAGGAGGTAAGAGAGGAGGTGTGAGATGCAGCTTGATTAATTTGCCTTTATTAACTACAACAACCATGAACCTGTTGGTCTTAATGTTCAGTTAAAAGGGGACACATTTTGTACTTGTAGATATATATTAAGAAGAGCAAATTTAAAATAGAGATAATAATGATGGAACCTGAAAGGATAATTTTGAAAAATGAGGTGTAATAAAGAGATGCTTGGCATATTCATGTATTTCCAGATTTCAGTCTTGCCTGAATACGAAGGGAAGTCAGAGAATCTGCCATCTTGCAAACTTGAAGACCAAAAAAAAAAAAAAAAAGTAAAAATAAGAACAACTTGACATATTAAATATTGGTACCTGGCATCTAAGAGTGATACCAGGTTGTTAAAAGTACCATCTTTTTTCAGTGATACAAACTAAATTCTAGAAACAGCATTGCAGTCACTCTGATACATATTCGTTGCAAAGAAAAAATATCCCTTTCCACTGGGTCTGGCACATACTGAACATTCAGCATAACATATTGGGAGTGGTTTTACTATGTGATGGCTTTAAATGAGATCACAATAGATTTCCATCATGGTGCCTCAGTGTGGACTTTCTGTTTTATAGTTTGGTTAGTTCTTGATATAGAAACTAGTATTCTGTGATTCAGAAATTTAAAAACACCGCACTAAATCCCATCCAACTTAGTCATTTTGCTTTAGACAGTGACTAAAACATAGCTCTGATAGAAATAGTAATTACTTCGTGCGAAACTGTAATAGATGATGTAAGATAAGAGGTGAAATGGTTTGTTTGTTTTGGGGTGGAAGAAATGTGCCTTTTAAGTCTATATCACTTAGCATGTTCACATTGTGGACTAATCTCCTAGCATAAACTAACAAAAATGAACCCAGTAAAACATTACTTGAGAGCATTTGTTTATTTTCCTTTTGCAGTCCCATCAGAGTTGCTTTCATTTCCTATGAAAACTCAAATTCTGTAGAGTGTGATGAGCAATTCCAGCTGGACATTTTCAGGCCTAATAAATAGCATGTAAAAGAACTGGCAAATTTTAGCCTGGACCTTGTCCATCATGGACTCTAGAGAAATAAACTGAAAGAAAGATGAAGACACCACATCATTTGAGTTCTGTATCTGTAGTCACCCAGAGGTGACTGAGAGTTCAGAAAGTGTAGGAAGGTGGTGAAAATTTGTAAAACAAATAAGCAAACAAGCAAAAAAGAAACCAGTAAACTGCTTTTGCTCTTTTTTTTTTGGCTCACTGGTCACCTACAAATATAAACAAATAAGCTGACAATCTGGGATAAAATAATAAACTGGCGTTTCTTTTTCTTTCTTTTTTACTTTTCTTTATTTTTATTTTTATTTTTTTTATGGAAGTGACTGTACTTCCTAAAATAAAAAGTAGAAAAAAAGTAGAAGTAGAAAGAAAAAAAAGAAATAAAGAAATAAACTCCAAGCTTCTTCCGACAGAGACAGAGAGAAAAAAAGTCTTTAACTGAGATAAAGGAGGGCATTGCAGTGCTTTTTCTCTGCTACACTTACCCAGGCCCAAGTACTAAGGGCAAGATCCAGAAATTACACCTGCTGGTTTCTTATGAAACTATTGCCATGTGTTTTCCTTAAAGTAAAGAATTTAAATAAGTTCTACTTATTTCTCCTTAAAGTCATAAAGGGATGAGAGTTGCTTGCTTGTTGTGTTTAATCTTCTTTTCCAAAACAATGATTTTTTTTTTAAATAACATGGTATAAGAACTTTGAATTTTCAAGAACAAACAAAACTCTAGAAAATGTGAAGGTTTTTTTCCACTGGAAGTCATTTTAACTCAGAAGCCATTTTTTCCTCATGATCTTGATGAAAAGAAAATGAAACAATCTCTGGATCAATAATGTTGAAAACAGTAACAGTCCTGGATATATGTTGTTTTCTGATGTGCTTTCATGTCTGAGCAATTCTGCATGCTATAAATGTTAGCCCAACTTACACTCTGGCTTCAGCCTCAAATCAAACAAGTGGAAGAAAAAAGAAGGAGTTTTTTAAATGCAGTAAGGCTTGGAAATAACCTTTTTTTTATAAATGCCAATGTCTCAAAACATTGAAGGAAAATATTGAAGTGTAGCAGTGTGTTTCCAGTTTGTCTGTTGCTGAATGCTTTTTTTCTATTGAATAATCGTTTCTTCTAGCGTCTAAAGCAGAGGTTCATTGTATGCAATGTATTGCTGTCATGCCACAAGGCATTAAAAAAAAGAGATTAAAATTATCTTGAGGAAACCAAATCGCTTTATTTCAGAGACAAATTAGATTGATGTATCTTACCATTCTCCATAGATTTCTTCATAAGCATATTACTCGTTGAAGTGGTATCAGACATTTTATATATTATAGCAATTTGCATACGTTCATTAAGCTGTACTTTGAAAGGCTTACTGACACGGGCATTTGATGAATCTTTTTTGTGAACTGCATTGTGCCTTTACGCAGAGCAATCTGTTAAATCACGCCTTTGTCCTTGAGTTTGTCACTACTGGCAAGCGGAGCAAGTGGTAACAACTGCGGGAAAGTTCGAGGGGTTCCTTTGGTCTTTGCCCAACGTGGGGTAACTGTGGAGGGCATGACGTGTTTGTCAAAGTGACAGACGGTGTTGTTGAAGACAGAACAGTGCTCCAGTTAAATACTTTTCCATGTGCTCTTTTAATACGAGATTAAAAATTCCAGGATTTTTTTGGAATGCTCTTATGAATGGCCAATTCTAAAACAGGAGCACAGGCACATGTTAGGAACAGCAAATCTATGCATATACTTACATAAAATTGTCTTTATCTTTTATTGCAAACTCTGTGTTATGCAGCTATGCTAGCCACGTGATAATTCATACTGTGTCTTTATAAATATCTCATAAGCAATCCTCAGGTTAATAATCCCTTCAGATGTTGTCTTTGGGCAATATTGTTTCTGATCTTATCACGTCAGTAGAATTTTAAACCTAGTTCATGGTTTGAACGTTATCTTTTGCAATAGAAGTTTCGCCGGGTTTGACAATTTCAAAATAAAGATTAGCCCCTGGAATCTGCAGCTCATTGTAAGATGAGAAACTTAAGTTAAGATGCTTGCAGGGAGGGAATCACAAAAATCTAGGTGGTTACAATGGTTGAGCTGACAAGTGGCAATGCCCGTTAGGTTGTGGTCACTTGAGTGCTTGTAGCCTGTAGGGTGTGAGTGTTGCAGGGATCTTGGAGGGAAGGTCTATAATCATGCAGGCATAAAAAAAGCATAAGAGATGAGAGGGGTGGGTAAGTTGGGAAAGTGCAGAGGACTAATGTGTGTGGAAAAAGAAATGTTGCAAGAATAACTGGTGGTGAAGGAAAAACAAAAAATGGGAGACAGTAGTGTAGAAAATAAAGGGTAAGCTTTGGCCACCCTCTGATCTTGCAGTTGTTTCTTATCAGCCTTACGTAGTAAATAGCTCCCACTGCTTTTAGTGGTGATATATGGCTGATGTTCACGTTAACTGTGTGCTCTTTGTGATTTCTGTATTCCTTATTGTAGAAATCTCTTTTGGGGAATAGGGGATGCAAAGGGCAGAGATACAGCAGTGTTATTCATGCCTCTCTGGTGGAATCTAAATTTCTGAGCCGGGCTTGTCCGTAGCTACATCAACAGCAGGAAGGGCAACACAGTAAATAGGCTGAATAATCCTGAAAATTGTCATGTTTATATGGATTGCCTCAAACTATGTAGAGAAGACCAGTCAGGGATTTCTGTGCTTGTTCTTGCACACAAGTAATCAGCAGCTACAAATCAACAAACTGTTGCTGTTGTAAAGAGAATTGACAAAATCTCTCATGCAGTTTCTGTATCAAATTCCTGCTGCTTCTCAGAAAGAACTTTATCTTTCTGACTGGTTATTTTACAAGAAAAAAAAAGAGCAATGAAATAATTACCCACGCTGATATTTACATTTCATCTCTCTGCTTGAAAACTACAGCCTAGTGAAAGAAGCAGAGGGAGCCTGGAGCTGCTTTGGTGGCCCCAGCCCTTGGAGAAGGTGATGCTGGCCCTTCAGTTGGTTGTAGTCCATAGTTGCTCCTCGCCAGGTGACCATGGATTCATAGTGTACGTGGGCTGCTTTGCATCTGACTCATCTCTCATTGCTGGGATGATTCACCAGAAATTTGCCTGCTCCAGAAGTCATGCTGTGGGTAACAGTGATGCAACTGTGGGCAAAAGCTCAGGGAAAATTGTAGGGAAGGGAAAGAGGCTGGACACGTTATGATGTGGGTTATTTTTTTTTCCTTTTTTGTAAGATCTGTATCTATATGACAGTGCTGTGTGGAACAGTATTTCCTGTTGGAGGTTTCAAAGATACTTACGGCTTAGAAATACCGGCTGTAGCAGCTATGTGTGATGGTCAGAAGTTGATGTGCTCATCTCAGAAGTCATTGAACAGGTCATGAACTGGGCAAGTGGCAATTAAGACACATGAACTAATTTTTCCTCTTTTTTTTCCTCTTTTATATCTTCTAATGATATGGACTTTTCCTTGTTTTGTTTTTAACTTTCTTAAGCACATTAAACTTATCAAATGTGCTATTCCTATGTCTTAATAATGTGCTGCTTTTTTTTATGTGGTTTCCTTATTCATGCCAGTGTTTTGTTGCAAATTAGAGGCAGAATATTGCTTAGATGTACATAGTTTTTTATCATTTTCCTAATACATTTTTATTTTATGCTATGCCACTGACAGTCTTGCATATTGAATATGTTGATTTTGTTCTTTCATTATAGATGGTTCTCGCAGAATTGCTATTCAGAATTGCAATGTGTTTTCTGAAGCAGTTTTTTACTAATTTTGAACTCCTATGTGGAAGCTGCATAAGAAGCTATGCAATGTTATATATATCTTAGATATAATATCCTGTAAATTATCATAGCAGTTCATCACTTTTATCACCCACAACATGTCTTTTGTGATGTACAGTTGTGGAAGGACTAGCTTGTAAACACATTTCTAAATAGTAATTTTACACTATGATTTTTTTCCCTTTTTCTTTTATGTGTTTAAGCCATTTACTTTTAGTGACTTTTTAAAATATATATTATCTCTGTTGCAGATTTGGACTGTGAACCTGAAGCAATTCGTGGTTATATGCTTCTCAAAACTTGGAAACTATCTGCAATAAATAGGTATGTGCATTGGATAAATTTATATTTTGTGTTAGGTGATTTGGAGTGCGTGTAAGTTTTGTTGACAGTTTGATGTTAAACTTCTTAAAGCTTTTGATAAATCTCAGCTGCCATGAATAGGACAGTATGATAGATCTTTGTGGGCTGAATTTTCAATAGCACATGTGGCATTTGTATGGCAGAAATTGGGTAGTGTATGATGCTCACCATTACTCAGAGAGAAATGTGTAGTCAAACCTACAAATTTGACTTTATACTGAACAAAAAGGTGAGTTTCCATGAGCAGATATGTATTTTGGAAAGTAAAGTCTGTGAACTGGATAAAGAAATAGCTGTATTATTAATGATCCTGTATTTAAAAGTATGCTTTAATATACTTTTCCTACTAAAGGTAACAAAAGTACAAATGCGAGTAAATACTGGAAATAAAAGGCCACAAGGAGTAAAAACTTGGACATGCCAAAATTCCTGGAAATTTTCTCAAGGATTTCAGGGAAACTGGTATCCGATTTGAAACTTTAAAAGAAAACATACAGCCAGTTTCAGAAATATGTTATTGCATATAGTGCAGCAATATTTAGGTGATTTGGTTTTTAAAAATCAGGTCACACCTAATGGAGTGCTTGGCATGCTGCTGAGCTACCAGCAATGGAGAAAGGGAAACAAGAAAAGATTTGGAAGGTTTTATTCTTTCTGGAGAATTTACAGATCTAAACAATCTTTGCATTTTCACTCCAAAGAGGAGCTGTTTAATTAAATGGATGAGTGTGATGGGCTTAATTTGATCTGTGTGAGAAACTCAGAAAGGATTTGTAGTGATGAAGATTGAAATGTTCTTAAAATCTAGGGCAAGTTCTTGACATTAGGGACACCTACAGAAAGGAAAGGCTGGGGAGTGAGTTGAGAATTAGAGTGCAGGGTATTGCTATAGTGTATTTCATCTGTAGGTCCTAAGACATTTAACAGAGACTGGAGAAGGACCGTAGCCTTCACTTTATGTATGGAGCCCAGTATTTGCCTGCATCACTCTATATATGATGATATTATTAGCACATGTTCAGGCAGGTGTCCATTGGAGGGTCCTATGTCTAACAGTGCTTTCATGCTGTTTCCAGAAGGTCTCAGGAATGTTTCTTATCATGTTTCCCAAACCTAATTATAGACAAGTCTGGTTATATTTATCAAATCTGATGATGTGCTCTCCTTTTTATCTATCCCATCATTGTGATGTTTCTTCTATCTATCTCATTTGTTCTGCTTTATTTTCTCTTCTGCTTCTTTATTGTGCTTTCCCATGTCTTTGGCTTTCTCCTTTTTTTTTAGTCCATTTTGAGTCTCTGGAGGTTAGCAGCATAGGGGTCTTACACAAGGAGGAGCTTTAGGGAGAAAATAAATAAAAACATAGCAGAAGGAGCTTTGCCTTTTACCACCTCTCTAGGGAGCCTGCTGTAAAAGGAAACTTGCTGTCATTCCCGTAAATTTTCTTTTGTGACCAGCTCTGCTGGGCGTCCCCTTTGTGCCCTGTGAACATCTGTGCTGCAGCTTATGTCCAAGCCCAACTGGAGAACAAACGTGCAAATCTGCTGCTTATTTTCAGCAGGAAGCTGCTGCTATTAGCAGGGCAGGTGGCCTTGGCTCACCTATGACTGCTAATCCTGGTCGGGGAAGAAAGTGTCCGCCTGTCCTCTCCACTGCCTCCATATTCCATGTAGACGCATGTTTCCCTGCTGTCCTTAGGGCACTTCCCAGCGACTGCAGTCACTTTCTCCATGAATTTTTCCCAAGACGTCATGCGGTAGGAGGAGAGCCGTGAGCACTGTGTGGCTTCCACGGCACAGTTTGTTTTCCGTTGCTCCTGGGAACTTCTGCCTGCGTGCACAGAGTCATCCAGGCACCACCCAAGGACACCACCCTTCTGCTTAAGGAAGGAATCCTTAAACTGTGAAATATTCGGGCTGCAGCTCAGAGGATGCTGGGGTGGAGGAGAAGTAGTGTTTTCCCTTGAAAAGCTCGGAGACCCCAGGAAAAGACAACATACCTGTGCAATTTCTAAACACAAAACAGCTCATTGAGCATAGTTTGTGAACCTCAGCTCAAACAGATGCCCTAGCAGACTTGCCTAAAGCAAGTCCCTTTGCTTTGAGGGGAGAGTAAAAGGAGGCAGCAGTGCTGCGCTGTTTGCAAAAGCGCTTTCCCACTTGAGCTTGTTCAGCAGCATTTGCAGAGCACGGGCGACAAGCTGCAGGCTTTGTGGCGTATGTGAGCACTGGGGAGAAAAGCTAAATCTGTTGTGCCAAGCTGGCCCTGGCTTCTGCTCCAGGGTTTGGTGACAAGCCTAGAAGGTGTGGAAGTGTCTATGCGAAATCAGGTATGATGGCAAGGAATGACGGCAACTTGGTGGTGGGAGGAAGCTGGGGGACATGAGGTAAGTCTGAATTGGCAGCCATCAATTCAGGAAAGAGTGCAGCTGGTTTAGCAAGAGGATGCACCAAGTTAGCAACTTCCCTCAGATGTTTGGGTTGGAAGGACTAAGAAACAGCAAATCTCCCCAGTTGACATTAGCTGAAATTGTTACTTTAAAGTTCTGCTTTCCTTCCCTTTTAAAAAATGAGCTCTATTTGGATGAAAGTTGAGTGAGTTCTGGAACTCTCCACACCAAGTTCAAAGTTGACTCTTTTCTCTCCAAATCTGTCAAGGGCATCTCAATGCATTGGAAGTATCTCTGTGCACGTGAATGCTGTAGTATGTGCAGCTCCATGTCCTGCTCGTTTGTGTGTGCACTTGTTACTGAGGGAGGATTGGTCTGGCTCAGTGCACAATGGGGAGTGCTAATCAGCTTAAAACTCCAGCAAAAAATCTGGCCCTCTTTAAATGTTGGTGAACAACTGTCTGTCTGCCATCTGCAGCAGCCTTCGCAAAACAACAGAAGAGCTGCAAAGTTTGTGTTCTGAAACCTCAGAGAAATAGATGACATACTCCAATTTATTTCCTAACAGCATGGAAACCTGAAATGTTAAACGTAGAAACTACGCTCAGACTGTGTCAAATGGGCGGTTTATCGGTATGGCCTGCATCTCAACCATCCACATGGCAAAACCAAAGTGTCTTTCTCATGCCATATCATCACGCTAGTGCAGAAGTCCCTAGGACCAAGTGACCTCCTGGGGTTGTCCCTGCCCAACTAGTCCCCTGTCAGGGTGACCTAGGCCCATGCAGCACCAGGGTGTCTGAGCACCCTGCCGCTGTGGGTCACTCATAAAGCTCCTCTGGAAGTGCTGGCTGGCTGTTTTCCTTTTATTTTTCTGAACTGTGAGGTGGGAAGCTCTACCAAGGGTAAACTAGTGTTTCCTTAAACAGCACCGTGCTGGAGTATGTGAGCGAGGCAGCCGCGTTCGGATGAGAGGGGGGATCTGGCTGCAGCTGCTCTAGTGATGCGCAAGCTCCTCAGGGCCGTGTCCTGCAGGCAGAAAACAAGATCCCCAGCCAGAAGATCTTTTGAGCCCCAGCACACAGATGTTTTGTCCATTCTTCTTGTTGTTTCAGCCTCCATCCGAAAAGGATCTCAGTGAGCTTTGGACCAGACTCCCAAAGCAGCTGGGAAACAAAGCAAGGCTGTGCATTAGCCAATACTTCTGGACAGCAGCTGTTTGGTTTGGTTAGAGAAGGTGTCAGCTTTTAGTGCTTCCCAGCTTCTTTTTAATTTGCCCTGTGCTTCCTCACCCAGGCAGCACACTGTACATTGTGATACGCATCTCTCCAGTGAGGCTATTCTGTTTATCAAAGCTCCACAAAGAAGTTACACATTAAAACATTTCCTTTTCCAAACGGACTCCATGCTACCCCTCCTCATCTTCGTTTGCAGTGCTAGGAAATGCATGTTTGCAATTATGGGTGGTTAGAAGCACAAGGCTGTGGTACAGGTGATCTGGGAGCAAAGCCTCCCCCTGACTCCCTGGAAATGCTCTGTGAGTCACCTTGCTACGTGTGCCCTGTGTTAACACGCTGCGTTACAAATCGAGGATGTCGGTAACCTGCTACACAGCTGTCAGGCTTGGAAATTTAAGCGCCAATAAGGAGCTCAGAAATAGTGTTGTTTAATATTTGTTACCACTGCAGTACCAGAAATTCTAACCACAAATGTCACGCTAACTGCAAGCAAGTGAAGGCAACCTTTCTGCTTATATTGCTTAATGTTTTTAGGGTACTTCATAAAGAGACAGTGCTCTGAGGATGAGAGTGGATGTATTTAACCCTACAGAACCCACCTAGCTGATTGTCTCCCTTGGCACCTCCCAAAGCATCATGCATGTCACTACTCATGGCACATGCCTATTATGAAGAAAGTAAATGTTCAACTTAAAGTTAGTTTTTTATTTACTTATGTATTTTCCAAACAGCAGAGAAGTGTATCCATTCTGCTATTGATTCTCTTATGCCTTTTTACTTTACTTGCTTAAGGAAACTGCTGTGGGATTGGATAGATAAGCGCATGCCCAGATGTTGTAGTTTCTGTAAAGATGATAATTGTGCATTCTGCTTCTTGCCCCAGTGTGAGTGAGCAATGTGCATTACTATTCCTTACGCAATGATTGGGGCTGTAATCTTTCACACACAAAAGTGTATGGTAGTCAAATGTAGCAACATAGGAACTAAGTACCAATATTTTGTAAAGACAAGGTGCAGAACGCAGAGTATCATAAATTGATCCCAAGAGGACAGACCTAGAATTTAAACTGTAGTGCTTTGAATATATGCATGTAGTAATTGTATTAAACACTTTGCAGCAATTTGTATTGTATTACAGCTGACAAAGTATTTTACCTCCTAGTAACTAAGTGAATACCACTGATATTTATTTCCATATTTATAATTACATTAATTGCTTTGTGTATTAATAACAAACAGTACTAAGTGTCATAGCCCAAGCTGTATCTGCCAGTAATCCACATGCAATTTGTTTTCATATTCAAAATATAAAATTAAGCAGTAACTACCCTTTTTGCAAATGGGCATATAACTTAAAGTTCATATAGAAAAGCTCCCTGCTTTACCAAAATATTGTCTTATTCATCATCAAATGTATTCACGTGCAATGTCTTGCTGAAATAAAGAGAAACTCTACTAAGAGATCAGAAAAAAATCTGATGAAAAATAAATTAATAATTGGTTCATTTTGGCTAGGACTTGTGACATTTCCGAACAATGCTGAAGTTTGATACAGCCCTTTTTCTGCCCTTAAAAACAGACTCTTTCAGAAGCCTCAGCCAAAAGACCAACATTCATTGCAATTTTTACTTTTGTAACATGATTTTTATCTGGGATAAAAAAATGTAGCAAAGAAGCTTAGGAAAAACTGATTAGTTTTCCAAGAGGAACTCTTTAAAAAAGTTTCTTTAACCTGTTCAGGATTCTTGTTTTCCAGCTTTTTTTTCTTGTTTTGAACTCCTTGCTTAAGGCCAACACTTGGAACAGGTGATGGTTCTGAAATTTTGGAAACCACTGGTGTTTGTCATGGCTTCACAGGAAACAGTTCAACTTAATATTGCAGGTGTATGCTGAACTATCTGGGGAAGAGCAAAGGTTGATTAAATTAACAAAATAAGGTGCTTCGTAGTTTTCTAAATATGTAACACAACCTAAAATTAACTCGGTTATTTACCTGTCACACACTTTCTAATGAATCCTGACAATCTCAATCGACCTGCTGCGGAGAACTTCGCTGTCACCTAATGCTACTTCCTCTGTGTCTTCCCTGAAAGGAAAGCATGGCTCTAGTGTTCATCATAAAAAGCAAAGAACAGTGCTTGATT
>JAUBOD010000876.1:1193995-1215358 GCA_032353885.1 Nothura maculosa
GATTCTCGATTGGCCTGTGGTTCTAGCTTCCCTTGCTGTTCAGTAGGAGCACTAATACAGGTAGCTGCTTATTTACAAGTGTACGTTGCTATATAAGCTAGAGATTTTGGAGGTTTTCCTCTGTAAGGGAAAATTCTGCAAAGTTCAATATATTACTCATTACTGGTATTGTTATTAACATCATTACTATCATTATTTTTGTATTGGCTTCCAACTAGGTTCTCTGTATTCCTAAAGAATTGTTATTAATGGAAAATTCTACAGTGAGAGATACCCCTTCAGCACTCTTTTAAGCAATGAAAGTCAAGGACATTCGTTTTGTTACAGGACTCACTGTACAGTGGAAAGCAGAGGCAGTATTGCTATTGTTTCAGGTCCATCAAAATCCAGGCATTTCCTGTGTGGAAGAGCTGCCTGACAACATGATTTTGAAATGCTACTTCACATAAAAAGTCGCATGAGGAAATTATCCCCATGATGTTAGTATCTGTGTATAACCAGTAGTTAGCAAGAAGCTCTTCCTGATATATTCCCAGTCATTTGAAGAAATGTGGTGCATTCTGGAGTACATTAGTCTGCAGAGGGAAAGAAGCAGGAAAACTTTCTTTTCTTTTCTTTCCTCTCTTTAAACAAATGCTTTCTCCTAACTAAGAGTAGAGGTAGTTCTCTTTTGGCAAGCTTTTGGCAAGCACTTTGCTGGAAGTGTTTGTGCTGCTCTCTCATCTTGCTGTCTGTTTGTTGGTGCCCTGCACAAATGGGCACAATCCCCAGAAAAATGACAGCATGCATAAGTTAATTAAACAAAAGAACCACAGCTACAAGCCCTTGGGAGAGGGAGAGCAAGGAGCTCACCTCCTGCTGACAGGGTAGTTGACTTTCCTTGTGAATTATTTCCCAACTCTGCAGTCTTTCCCTTCAGTGCAGCCTTAGCAGGGTTTTTAGCTGGTGGAAGTTAGAATTAAGGGTTTTTTTTTCCCTGAAATATCCTCCCCATTAACAGAACAAGTCTGCTGCAATTCCTTCTTCCTCACGAGAATATATTTATATACTTTTTGTTTGGTTTTATTGAAAGTGTTTAGACTGGATAATTTGAAATATGAGCAGTGTAGGCAAGTTGTATATTTGAAGCCTGAGGATATCTTTCTGGAAAATCTTTCTGAAGTTATCTTTTGGTGAGTAGAACTTGTTCCAATCCATACATGAAAGAAGCTGTTGTTTGCACATATTCTGATGGGGCTTAGACTTTGTCACGTCTAGATGGTATAATGCATTTCTTTATATCCAGACAAAATTTAAGTCTTCCAGAAACAGGTAAAATAACCTCAAGTTACACATATGACAAGTAAAATAAAAATTCCTATATCTGTGTGTCTCTGTGTTCTACCCTCTTCCTCCTGACAATTATTTTTCCCTTTATACTGCCTGAATTTTAGCAGTGTTTTTTTTCAAAAGGCTTTGGTGACCTCTCACACATGGTACTGCTCTGTGTGAAGTTTTATTACAATGAAATCATCAGAAGTAAACAAAAAATAAATCCATCCAGACAGCTATGACCATACTTTAAAAAGGTAAAAACTTTTGGAAAGCAGAGTTGCAGTAGACTGTTGATATGTCACAGATGAGCTGTCTTTTCCCAGTGCAATTCCTTGTCTAACGCGGTATGAGGAAACAAAATATTCTGTCCCCAGGCTCCTGCCCCCTCTAACAGCAGCTTGGTGTTTACTGTTGTTAGTAGCCACCTGCTTCCCTTCCAATCCTCCTCATGCAAAACACAGTCCTTTCAGAACAATCATTATAGGTTTGGAAATGGCAAAGCAATTCTCCAAGTCCTACTGATTATGTTGTATAGCAACTCTACTCTATGCTGTTTCTGCTGCTTGGAAGGCTGGTAGCTGCTTGGCAAGCTCAAGAAGAAGCTTCTTTCCAATAACAGTGTTTTGCTTTTAACCCAGAGTGTAGTATTATTTTTCTAGTGGTGTGATTATGAAAGAAAATATATACAAAGCTAAAGAAATACTCCAAAATATTTATAATATAATATTATGATCGACATTAAATAAAGTCATTCAAAGTGCTTGAATTCATTCAAGTATTTTCTTGGCTTTTTTAAAGAAATAATTGTTGCATAGAAAGTCTGGCCTGAATAAGAATTATTTGATTAAAAGAATACTGGCCCAGGTCTTGTGCTTGGCTCTCTGTAGGCTTTAGCATGCAATCATTTTTATTGCCATTGTTGAAACTAGACAGACTTAAATAGGGGTTCTCCTACACAGATTATTTAATGCTGTTACATTTAAGGAAAAGGGCACAAGTGAACTGAAAATAAAATCCAGAACCCACAACTTCAGAAGAGTGTGGGACAGCATCTGAAGGGAGCCCTGGAGCTGGTGGGAATGGCAGGAGCAGCATTGTACAATGAGGAACAGAGAGCTGAAGAATTTGTGAGGATGGAAAAGTAGCATTCTTCACCTTGAGAGCCCTTTGCTTCGATTGCATCCAGACTTTGTTCTCTCTTAACCTATTGCTGCCTATAACAATGTTTTCAAATGTAATTGGCATTCCTGCCATCTGCCTGCAATCATTTGTGGAAAGCAAGATGACCTACTCTACCTAACAAATATAACTCCCTAAATACGAATCAGCATAATGAAAAATTAGATATGGAAATAATATTGAAATCTTTACAAAACTTCAAAGAACTTGCATTCTGTTCTTCGTAATCTGCATTAATGAACTGAAAAGACACATTACATTTCTGCAGATCCAGACAAAGAAAAGGAAAGTGTCAGAGGCTGAGACTCTAAGACTCTGGGCAGAGTTTCGTGCTGTTGGAAAGATTTTTGTTTTGCAAAGTGAATAGTAGCTGATTGTTACAGCATTGTCTGTGCTGATGGCAGGAGTTCAGAAAATGGCTAAAACTCACAAAAGAAATATAGCTGAAACACAGTTTTAAACAAGAAGATTCCTGTCCGCAAAGAAACCTATGTGCTATAAAACTCTGTGTGCCAAGAATGTGACAAGCAGGGACTCCATGGATAAAGAAATAGCTACAAACAAGCCCAGCATTTCCAGAGGCGATGGAAATGTGCTCAGAGGGATGATGCAAGCTCTGTGTGATTCTGGGTGTGTCACCACATCTTTCCGTTCCAAAGAAGTCCAGCAATGCTTGGTGTGTCCTTAACAGTTTGGAGAGACTTGGCAAGAAGTGTCACTAAGTGTTTACTTGAGATCCAGTGCCAGGGAAATATGAAGCAGATATTCATTCAGTCTGAGAGCTACAAGAAGAGAAAAAACAGGGGTGCAATTATTTACCCTAAGGCATCTGATTTTTTCAAGTTCAAAGAGAACAGATGTGTTTCTTCTTGTATGGTGCTGTTTGAAAATTTGCAGGCTTTATATAGAAAGTATATTTATGAACAAATAAATATCTTTCTTTAAATTTTGCCTAAAGGCAAAAAATATGCCTTGGCTTTATAACAACATTCTAGAGAATTACCGCAACAGTTTGTTCCTGTTAAAGTAACTGATATTGTCTGAAGAGCTACCACTATAAATAGTAGCTCCACATTAGTAGCTAGTGTAGTAGTAGCTAACTGCACTATTAGTGCTCTGGAATATATCTGTGTACAAGATTCTTGTTGTTGTTTAGTAGTATGGTAGAAATGAAGGTAGCTTCGATGTGTAGTAGTATGGATTGGGATACTACTTGAAGGTAGTATGGATCAGGGGAAGAAATTGTTGATTTGACTTTCCTCCTGGTGGTCAGTACTTAGAAATAATATTGAACAGAAATGAGAAGGCTTAACTGTCCTGAGCTTCTCTGAAGATACTGTAAAAGAGAACAGTATTATTTTGAGTCCCCATCCACTTTCCAAAATAGCTGGATAAGTCCAAAATTAAGATTTTATTTATTATAATGAATACATTTCCAGGAAAAATATTAAGCAATTTTTTACTGGACTATGCAGAAATCATGCCTGTCTTCAAAGACTCAGCCAGAATCAGGAAAGAGTTAGGCAATTCAGGCAAATCAGGCAATTCAGTCTTAGCTGTTTGAGATTTTATTGTGTCCATTCACTTTGTAGATCCTGTGGATTAGTATGAACTGTTTCTGGTCTATACTTTGCATAAGTTCAAGAGATTTAGCATCCCTGGAGAAAATGTAGGACGGAGACAGCCTCTCTGAGTTTTTGTAGACAATCCCTTCCTCCCCTCTGCTCCTTTGCTTAGAAAATCAAACAAATAGTATTTTTCTATCCATCATTAGATTTTTCATGTTCAGAATATAAAATACAGTTAAAACTTTTTTTGTTTTTCATACGGATGCTGTGACTGAGTGAGAAATTGTATGTTTCTCCCTCAGGATAGAATTTGATCTCAATTTGCATCTCAAGTTTTGCGTATTGACTTCTTATTTTGGGGAAGTGTGGATTGTCTCCATACTGTGATCTGAAAAAAATGCTGACAGATGGGTGTTAGTGCTTGGTTTTCAGTACTCTGCATTTGCTTGTTGACCTGCTTTGTTTGTATATGGTAGTAGGACACTAGTCAAGACTAGTGTTTCAGACATTTAAGACCATGATGAAGGCTATTTTATGTGAAGGGCAAAAGACTTTTTGTGGAAGGGGAGTGAGGTGGCAGGTCTCTAGGTTGTAAAGAGGAGGGACTGATTTTGTAGTGTTGTTCTGATGCTCAGGTTAATGTTTTATGTTCATCACCCATGAGTAAAGATTAGCAGAAAGAGAAAGGAGAGAGAAAGGACACTCAAAGGAAACCTCTGAAAACAAAAGTAGAAAAGCAAGAAAAAAGAGTGGAGACAGCGTCTGAAATAAGTCTGCCAAGGAGACAAGAAGGTGTAAAGGCAGCAAAGTCTCTGTTAGGCACTATATGAGTCTGCACTGCAGTTAAAGGATATTTCTCCAGGCTTACATCTAGTGGCTTGAGGACCTCTGGGCAGCGATGGAAATGCAATGATACAGAGTTCAGCTTGGCCAACTGAAGGCCTAGGTGCACGTTTTGGTTCCTGTCACACTGAGGTCTGAATTTGCATTTACAACTATTCTAAGCCAAGGAAACAGATTAGGGTAGCACACAAATGTCTCGGAGCTGTAAACATGCCTTTGTTCCCAAGGCAGTATTGTCCTTCTTCATTCCCTGCTTTTCTCCCCCTCACTCTGCATTTCTCTTCTGCTTCACCCATGAGATAGGGGTGGTCCCTAAGTATATATGTAGCATGGAAGACTTTCAGGAGCATAGAATCATAGAATCTCTAAGGTTGGAAGAGACCTCTAGAGATCATCTAGTCCAACCTTCCCACTCAGCATCTTCTTAACCTGACTTAATTCATCTTCCAGTTTGTATATGAAAACCTGATGTGGTCATTTTAAACTTTTATTATGGTAAAAAGATAAAATTCTAGGCAAATTCACTGTGTGCAAGATGTTAGAGGTTCCACTTAGGTATCAGGGTCTCTGCCCTTCTGGGGAGGATTAGTTACAAGGAAGCGATCACTCGCGGTTTTCCACCAGGAACTTTACCCAATGATGGCAGGTAAATCATAGAGCAGAGCTTGGTTCTATCTTTCAGCTTTGAGATGTGTAATTGTAGCAGTACTTTAGCAAACATCCAGTTAATCCATGCAGGACTTTTGTTCAGTATAGTTTTTGAAGATAAATCAGGAGTTTGTAAAATATTTTCTCTATAGAGGAGCAAAAATAAAGTCCACATGGAGGAAGCTTCATCAAGATCTCTTGACCTACGAGTAAAATAAAAAGGAGGACAAGGCAGGATTTCCTAGGGATGTACTTTCTGTGCCCATGAGTCATGTTTTTCTTTGCTATGGTGATTGTGTTTTTTTTTTCTTTTTTTTCCCCTTATTTTTTTCCTTTTTTTTTTTCCTTTTTTTTTCAGTACTGCTTACCCTATCATTATGGGTAGAGAAAGTAAAAGGGATTGTGATATTTTCTCAGCAGTGATGAAAGGAACAGGACACTTCAAGGACATGCTATAAAAGTTGTTAGGACTGCAATATGCTCTATCTTCTCCTAGATGAAAGTGCAGCGTATGGTCTGTATTGGATTAATGTGATTCATTCTGAAGGATGCTAGCTATACCATAAGCAATGGCTGCTTTGCATATTTACATATTAACTTATTTTTTATATTAACTTTGTATTTTCTACAGAATTTGGGGGGAATATTCTGTTAAAGCTATGAATTCCATGGAAAGGGGCCAAGCAGTTCATGCTGGCTGGTTTCCAACAAAAGACACGGTTTAAATACTTAGCACCAGCGACAGAGGGTTGTTTGAAAACTAGCTCTACACTTCAGTCTATTTTTAAGGGGATTATTAGGAAAAAAAAAGATAAAAGAAAAAAAAAGATTTTTAAAGACCTTCCAAAATATTAAAGAGTATTTAGTAGTCCTAGTTGAATATATTGTAACATAAATTGATATGGGTTGGCTTTTTCCCCATTTTTGGTAGAGAGGAAGGGAAGAGAAAGAGGGTTGGGTATAGGAAACCACAAAATGAAAAACAACAGATGTGAAACAGTGGCTTCTGACTTCCTTCATATGAACACAAATGCATCCACTTAGTAACATCATTTAAAACCCCTTTTTGAGGCCATGGAAAAAAAGAACATGGAAGCAGTTAATATGAGTCTAAAAAAAATCCACAAAAAGCTGCTTTGCCTTGGTGAATGATTCTCTACATTTCTTTATGGTTTCGACATACCCAGACAAATTAGCACAGGGAAGTAAAGCAGCACTTTGGGTATCATATGAGATTGCTATGCAAGACTGTAGTGTGAACACGACTTTATAATAAAATAGCTACTACCTTACTGTGCAGCAGAGCCTCTTGTAGTAACTGAGGTGAGGATGGAGGCTCACCTCCAATTTAAATTACCAAAATTTAAGCTGTAGTTCCCTTTAAAAATAATAATTAATAAGAATTTTAATCCAATTACAATAGCAGTTCGAGGAATTAGTGGGCTTTCATGCTGATGGTATTGTGTGAAACATTAGTTGAGCTATGCAGCTGAATATCTATAGAGGATTTAATTATGACAGTTACTGGTGTTTTTCAGAACATCAAAGACCTAGTTAGCAGGTTATGAAATAGATGTACTACATGAAGTAGAAATTGATCACAATTTTCTAAATATTCATTTTGTGTACCAAGCAAGAACATGATTATTGCACAGCTGCTGCTCCATTTTGTCTCTAGTAGCTAGCTTTACCTGGTAGAATATGAGCTTTCCTTCAACAGAAGCTATGGAAAAAATTACTGTCCTTTAATTAGCTTACAATACACTTAATATCACAATAACGTGCATATAGTGTACCAAGGTTGAAGGGAGATTGATTTATCTTAGAGTTAATGTTTTCTAATCCATGTGACCTGAGATTTTTGTTTGTTTTTAGCTTAGTGTTTTTTTAAAAAAAATCATAAAGAATTTAGGCTGCAGCAGTGCTACCAGTCTTCTCAGGCCGTGTTTCTTGGCAAGAATGGTAGGAGGCATGTGCTGTTCTTGGCAGAGCAAGCACAGGTTTCTCCAAAGTGGGCTGAAGGATGTTCTCTTTTATTTTGTTTTCAGCATATCCATAGGAAGCCGGAAGCAATCTCATATTTGTGGTGCTGTTTTATTTACTGAAAGAAGCTCATGAATTTTTTACATATAATCTGTACCATGAGGTCCTAGGTCTTATGAGAAATGACGTCAATGTGAATCTGATTTGTGAGAGGTCAAGGAGGTAAATATTATAATCCATGTACCACATATACCATGTGTATTGGTTTTCTGCTTTGTGCCAAGTGTTGATATTATAAACACTGCTCACCTCCATAACTGGATAAATTCCTCTGCCGAAGTTGGAGTTTGGGTATCACAGAACAGCAAAATGATGCAGTTGTTTGTGTGTTCACTACATACCTGCTGGTATGAAAGGATGAAGCAACATCAACATCAATGGAGTTGCTCTCATTTTTTATGCACAGCTGTATTAATTCTGTGTCATTCCAGTACAAGACTTGCAGAAACTTGTGGCTGTCACATTTTTAGAGAGCCTCCAACTGAAAGTAATTTTGTTTATATCCTCCTGTGAAAACAAAACAAAACAGAAGAACAACTAGCCCCATTTGGGGGAAAATCTTGTTAGGTTTGTTAATTATGATGCTGTGTGGATTTTTCTTACATTATTTGCTACAAAATAGGTCAAATTGCAAATAGCATGCAAGTGTGAAAATAGATCTTCTGAGGGTGACAGTGCTAGAAGAATTTCTTCTGTGAAGAGGTTTGAACTGGTAGATAATCATTTTAGGTCCTTTTGGCCTAACAGACCTTTTCCAAACCTGTAAAGCTGACAACAACTAAGGAAAAAAAAGAAGTCCTTGCTGGGACACTGCAGCATTTCCATGAGAAATGAAAGTGGGTTATTCTGGATGTAACATTCAATGGAAACATATTATGGGAGCATCAAGATGATACTTGAAGATCCATCTGGAGAGGGTGTGTCCACTTCTTCTGCCATGACATCTGCTTAGAGGCAGATATAAAACTCCCCTCTTGAATCACGCCACTGCTACAGAGCTGGCAAACTCTCCTTCCTTCTCTTCGTCTCATTATGTTTCATGTCTTATCCTTGAATGGGAAGGACTGTATTTTAGTAAGAGTCCCAATGGAAAAGAAGGTTTTAAAGAAATTGGGAAGAGACAAATGGTAAGTGCTCATACCATAGTTGATGTGCAATTTAGCTCTCATTGTGGGAGCATTAATGTCTGCAAATGGTGTACTTCTTACATATAATAATTTATTATATATTATCATGCATGCTAGAAAATATTTTTGTGATGTATTCTTTCCAAAATCTGTCATATAAATTAATAGTAATGAACAGTAATACAGTTGGCAAAATTAGGGAGTTTGTTTCAGAATCATAGATAGATCTTGTAGATCAGAATTTTTAAAAAAACAATCTGTTTTAAAATGTTCAAAATGTCATGGCTTGGGCTAGTTCATTTTTTCTTCTACTTGAGTTTTAACATTTCATCTCCCTTGGAAATTATATATTGAAAATAATGTTCCCCATAGTAATGCATTAAGCTAGAAAGTGCTGAATCTCAAGCATTTTAAGCAGTAAATACTCCAAAATTTTATTGTTGCCACATTCCTTTTGATAGGCAATCCCAGAATAATATAATATTAGGCCTGGAACTGATATGTTTATTGTTCTACAAAGATGAATAGGCAGATGTTGACCCTGGCTGTTAGATGGAAATGAAGATTTCTACAGCATCAAGTGTAATGTTGAATTTGCTGCATTAAATGATCTATCTTTATTTTGGCAAAGGATTTAATCTGTTAAATGTGATCTGTAAGTCTAGCTGCAAATATTTTTAAAAATGTTGTCATCAAACCAAACCTTGTGTTAACATTCGTAGTGGACAAAGTAACAGCTGTTTGTTTTGTCTTACTCATTTTGATATCCTAAACATTTCACACTGCTTCCAAGTCTGTGCATTTAGAGGTGAATACTGCCATAAAATCCAGGTCACTAAAACTGAAGCAGAGCCTTAGAGGTTTTTGGAAACATATAAGCCCTCTGAGTTACAAGAATCAGTTCCCTCGAGGCAGGCTTTCTTAGCACAGGCACAGTCTTATGGTAAGATATCGAACTGGTTTTTTTTCTTTTAGAGTGGAACTGTCTGTGTCTCAAACTTTGCAGCTCAGATAATGGGCAGATGAAGCACAGGACTCCTGCTAAGTGTGTAAGCATATCCTTAAAGGATATCTCATGGAATTAGAATAGTCTGTTTGGAATAATCTGGCTGAACTATCATATATTCAACTGATGTCTATTTTCAATTGGCTGGGAAGGTAAGGAGATTAGTGTTTGCCTGCGGAGGAATCATAGCAGAGTTGCCTTTTAAATTGTTAGAGGATATAGAGCTGGGTAGGCACATCTGTAAGGGTGAAATGAGAGAACTGTCGCTCGTTTCCTTTCTCCAGCCTAGTGTAAATCTCTAATTTTAAGGGCATTCTACCCTTTGGTTTATATTTGTTTATTTTAGTTTTATAGACCCTATTTTAAATCTATTTTAATGAGCTGTTTATGCAGTGCTAGTATTTTTAATATATGCCTAGGTTCCGTGTAACTCTAAGTCAGGCAATGCTGTGTAGAGAGAGCATGAATTAATAATATGGCAAAGGCAACTGAAGTATCTTTAATATACCAGCCAAAATAGATTTTGATGTGGTGCTGTCTGCCAACTTGCTTGTCTCTGTCTGGAACTGGCAATTTGAGCTGTCTTTTCTCTCTGTCCTCAGCCAGGAGTGATTTTTGCCTGTTCTGCTGCACCCTGGAGCTAAGTAGGATCTGGGCTCCCCAGTATAAGTGAGTCCAGTGGAGGGCTACTGGGATGATTAAGGGACTGGAACATCTCTCATATGAGAAAAGCTGAGAGAGTTGTGGTTACTTAAAACTGGAGAAGACTGAAAGGGAGTTTATCAATACATATAAACATCTGAGGGGAAGGTATACAGAAGATAGAGCCAGACTCTTCAGTGGTGCCCAGTGATAGGATGAGAGCCTATGAGCGCAAAATGAAACAGAGGAATTCCTCTCTGAATACAAGGAAAAAACTCTTCTTACTGTGAGTGTGACTGAGTGCTGGAGCAGGTTGCCCCAGGAAGTTCTGGAAACTCCATACTTCAAGATCAAAAAAACAGCTGTCTGGACATGGCCATGAATAACCTCCTCTAGATTACCCTGTTTGGATAAGGGAATTGGACTACATGATCTCCAGAAGACCCTTCCAACCTCAACCATTCTGTAATTTTTCATCCTATTATGTGACTGTGGAATGACTGCGATTTTGACTGTAGGATGAAGATCAGGGAACAGAAGAAAGCCAGTATTTCAGCTCATAGGTCCTCTGCTGTGCAATCTTTCTGCACTTAGCTCACTCTATATGGATGTAGAAAAGCAGAATAGTACTAATACTGAAGCCAACACATCTAATTATCACAATAATCAGTTTCACTAGAGGTTATAGTTAGCCAGCTGATGAAACTCTGCAAGTATTTGTAAAATGTTGCAAGCAAAGTTCCCAGAACTCTCACTGTGACATGAAGCGTGATGCATGGGTGTGGATTGGGCAAAGACTTTTTGTCTGCTTGATTTGCTTGCATCTTTCCCAGAAATGGAAGATCTGGTTGGACAAATTACCAGGCTGAGCCCAGCCACACTACAGTGGTATAGCAAAGCACTTCGGAAGTCTTTGTGCATGCCTACTTCCTGGTCACTCATAAAGGGTACCCTAATTTGTCTCCAAACTTATCTTCTTCAATAAAATGGCATGGAAAATTAAAACCAGAATAGCAATTTGGTGTTCTGACCATCTGGGGTCCAGACTGAGAGATGAAATATAGTACAGGCCCTGAAGCTATTGGTAAGGTACACAGTATTTTTTTTTTTGTAATTAATTTAAATGGTTCCTAAATGATCTTTAAATGAGTTTATACCTGAAATAGCTTTGAAAATCTGTGCCTTTTCAATGAGATCTGACTACTGCTTCTACTTCTGTCTCAGTCTGATTTCCAACAGGAAGAGCTGACTGTTACACACACCAGAACCTCTGCATCAGCTGAGTGAGACCTCAGCAGAGCAATAAAGGGTAGCAAATGGAAAGAGTAGGAAGCCTTTTCTCAGAACTGTTTAGAGAATCCCTAATATATGAACCCTGTGGAAAGGGGGAAAGGGAAGAACAGGGAAGAAAAGGGCATTGCACTTGTGTTATTAGCATGAGCATGTGTTGGTTGTGGTACATGGTAAGGAAGAAGATACCAGACAGTACTGAATGTATGAATTTAAAGCTGATGAAAATCTAATGTATAGCATTTTTTTTAGAATATCACACTTTTAATAAGGTTTTCTTTCCCCTGGTGGAAAGTCATAGAAAGACTGAATTGAGTCTTTCTCAAAGACCCCATCCCTCTAAGGCAAAAGTTTCTTCTGCACTGAGTTTTAACAGAGGAACTGGAAGAACAGCGGATCCAGAGGAAGGAATTGCAGGCTCATACTTGGGTTTGTCTGTCCCAAGTATTGGTGAAGACTAAAAAGGAGTGCTACCTGAGCCAGTTCTTTAGCAGCCTTAAGTAGTATGACCATAGAAGGGTGCACAATTGCAGTGCTGCCATTCTTGAGCTAATTAGACTCATGAAGAGATAAGGCTTATGGTATCACATGCAATGGGATACTTATGCAAGTAGCAATTTTCAGGACCCAAGTTAAGCCAGTGTTGCACTGCATTTCTGGAGTTATGGGAGCTTTTGCTACAGGTATATTCCCACTGTTTGATAGATCTTTTGCCTCCTCAGTGGGAGAAAGTCTCTTGTGAGTAGAGTGTATTTAGCCTTCCAAAAGCTGACTGTATAGTAGAACCAACAAAAATGCATTCCCTTTAGTAGCCAGAGGAGGAAAGGTAGGAAGGAATCCATTGATATGTCAGTCTGAGTTCAACAGGAAAAGAAAAAAAGTTTTCCTGAAGTTACAGGTTAGGCTCTTGGTCACAGGGCCTGTACACATTTGTTGCAGAAATTCATCATCAAGATTTAAGACTACAACAGCCAAAACACACTCATCTTAGGAGCCCCAAAAGATGTAGTTTATTCCTGGAGTCTAAAACTTCTTTTGTCCTTGTTACTGCTCTATGCCTGAGAGACACTAGTAGGCCCCACATGAAGGCAGACACTCTGCCTATCAGTCTGGGGATAACCTGAAAAATTCTGCCAGCTGTCTTTCACATTTGGACTTATCGGACAAATCTGATCGAGTGACATTTACAATCCAAGCTGCTCAAGAGCAGGTGTAACATCACCAATAAAACTTGCATTTCAGTTCATCTTTTGCAACTACAATATGGACCTTTTAGGAATCATATGAGGTACTTCCGGAAGCTTTGCCAGTAAAACAATGCTAAGTTACCAGCTTCATAGCCCTTTTCAGATCATTTCCAGTCTGTGAGCCTGGAAATTTCCTACTCAGTTAAGGCATAACAGAGGGTAATTTTCTGATATGTGTTATTTGAGTTCAGAGGATGCCTCACTGTGAGGGTCTGGCTATGATCTATTTGCTGTCCACGAACCTAATGGGTAGAATACTATAAGGGTGAGGGTTGCTAGAGGAAGGCAACTCCCTAATCTGCAGTGTTACTTTTCATGCCCTTGCAAACCTTCATCTTAATGCAGTTTTTTTCCCTTAACTTGTTTGTCTCTTAGTCTATTTGCCTTTCATTTGTACCAAAACCCTTTACCTAGGCCCCCTTTCTTCCGATCTCTTCTGTCCTAGTTTCCTTTATATCTTTGTACTCCCTACCTTTCCTGACTGTTTCCAGGGGAACACAAATTACTGCTAAATTTCATGCCAAAATATACCCGCCCTCTCAAAATAAATTAAAAAAATAGTACTAAGATGTGCATGCAATGAATATAATTAACCCTCTAATCTCATTACAGTCTTATGCTCTTTTTCCTTTCTTTTTTCCCTTGCACTTTGTGGTTCTTTTTCACTGTTTCATATGTGAAACCGAGTAAATTCCTTGTGACAGGAGGATCATCTTTTGCTTGCATAATGTACCTATTTGTTTGAAGCATTATCTTAATTGTAATTTTAAAAGTATAAGGCACGGAGTAGTTTCTTTACTGGAACTACAATACTGAAGTACTGTAGCATGTTATTGGAAAAGTTCTTCTTATTCACAGTGGTGAAACAACAGATCATCTTTCCAGAAAATAAAATGACTAATAGCAACTGGCCTGCTCTACACTTAAGACAGGCCAACTTGTTGAGAATAGTTTGTTGATAAGAAATAAGAAAAGAGACATAGAAAAAAACATTTAATTTAAATTTGAAAAATATCTTGCACCGTATATTGGTTGGTGTTCTGCTCTAATATTTCAATTTTATTATTAACCAGAAAAACAGTGTTCCCAAGGCACAACAAACCAAAATAGGCTAAATAAAAATACGTCTGAAAACATGCATAATGTATTAACTGTATTTTGCTTCATTTGTAAAGAGCAAAAGAGAACAAATAACCAGTGTTTTGGCCCCAGATGGGCCTTTTCAGGGATACTCTTCTCCAAGCTGTTCAGTGGGGGAAAAGAGTTAAAAGAAAATTTTTTTCAAAGGAGTTCTTCAAGCTGCCCTATAAATGTATCCACTATTATGTGTTCTTGTACTATTTGTAGCGGGACATTTACAGCTCTCTGATTAGCTCGAGGAAACTTACTGCCATAAATAAAGTAACTGGAGTTTCAATCTGTAAGCTTCTCTCCAAACAAATATCCTTAATCATGGAAGTAGAAGTTTCTGAACTCTACAGGTCAATTTACGCTTATGTGGGTTGGGTTGAGTCTTTAAGCATACTTTCCATAATATTGTCCTCAAAATTATAGATAAGAATTTAGAAGATGCTTCTCCTGTCTTAATGATAAATCCTCTTACAATATGACTTTGAATAAAATGGATTTAAAGATTATACTTTAAAATAAACAGTTTTTTTCTTGTTTCATTTTTTTTTCCTGTGGATGTTTCCTGTGGATGTTTTAGAAATCAGAGCCTCATTGCCAGAGCAGAAGAAACCGCTCTGACTCAAATGCTACCCTTACTCTGACTCCTGTCCATACACACTGTCTAGCGCCCACACAACTGTGTGGTGCTTTTTACCAAAGATTACTGACCCAATTTCTGACCCAATATGCTGACCCATTGTTGGAAACCTGTAGGTGCTTTTGGAATATTCCCTCTGGAGAAAAATCATTAACTGAAGCAATTGTGACTCCTGCTGCTACTCCCAATCCCAAGATAACCTATCAGTTTCTCTGGAGCAAATTTTTCTGCAGTTGTGTAGAGAACATGATCAGAGATCTGATATTTTGGGGTTTTCTTTTTCTTTTTAACCTGGACAGACTATCTCTTATAGAAGTCATGGCTGAGGGAAAGAAAGAGTGCAGAAATAGGGGGACAGAATATGGAAGCCAACACAGAGTCTCAAAGGAACAATCATTAAAATAATTTCTAAACAAAATAGTGCAGATTTTCTGAGGGACTTCACATCTTCTTCATTTAAACTCCTATACATATGTTGCCATACTGTTGGCAAAGGAAAAGCAGTGTTTTTAACAAATCATTTTTAAAGGTGACAGATTCCAGGAAAAAAAAAAAATGAACAGATTTTCATCTTTTTCCATATGACATTGGATATGCACCTGCACATCTAAATAAGTAGTATGATTTCCAAACCTTTACCTGAAATGATCCTTACAGAAGTCTGGATATTTCTCTTTGCAAACTTGTCATCAAACTTCCATAGGGATTTTTTTTGCTGTGTGTCCTCTCACAACAGGCTCATGCTTTCTCTATGACCCTATATGGAAAACTCTTTCTAATTTTTACAACAGTTTCAATGTTTAGAAGCTTTAAAGACTAAACTGAAATATTTCAGTGTAACTGGAAAGCATATATGAAAGTAGAAGTTTGTATTTCAGAGAAATATCATGTTTCTTCATTTGTATTTATGGACTGCCAAACACAGCATATACTAGATATACACAGACAATAACTATGTTTGGAAGTGCCTAATGAGACTAATTTCTTACTGTTATTATCTTTAACATGCATATGTGCTTGCAAGCACAGCAGCTCAGCTGCAGAAATGGTGGCTGTTCTTTTAAAGTACAGCTCTTAGGGCTGGCTGCAAGAGACCCTGCCACTCTATTTTCCATAGATGACTTATTTTTGTACATACCAAGTTTTGAATATAGCTCACTTGAGCATGCAGCTTTCCACGGCACAGATGCCTTAGCAATGGCTGCATTACAAAGGTGCATACATGTCACTTGCAAACACAGAAGGAATCTATTTCATTGAAAACATGATCTCAAGTTATGTGTCTGTAGTTGCTTGAGTGCAAGCATTTTGCAGTCATCTCAAAAACGAGTGCTTTAAGAATTAATTACAATACAGAATTCTTGCTGCTGCTCGGTGTTCAGTAGATGCCAGCTGGTTTTGCAGAAACTTTCCACATGCAAAGCTAAAGAAAGGTAGTAGGATACCATTAAGATTCTCCTTTAGAAAAGCATACCCAAATAAATGGGTTTTGGGTTTCGGTTTGGAGTTTTTTCTGGTTCATTTTTAATTCACTGAAATACTTGCTTGCTGAAAGCTTTTTTTTCCTGAATGGAGGCTGCAAATTCAGCAGTAACACAGCAAAGACAGGTCCAAAATAAAATAGTGAAGGTTTTAGAATCTTAATTATAAATCTGTTTCTCAAAGTCTCTGTCAGGCTGATTTCTGTCTTGAGAGCAGCTTGTTAAACTGGAAGTGAGCAAGCTGGTGAGACGAGTAGGGAAAATGTTTTGAAAAATAATGACCCATCCATCAAGGGCATCTCTCTGCTCATTACTGTGATGGTGTGGAGTCGCAGAATCCTTTGGGTTTCCTCACTGACTCTTGCAGATCAGATAGATAGCCAGAAAGCCTATTCTCATTTCAGGCAGAACCTATGAAATAGAAGCAATGTAAGCATAGCAAGACTCACACATATCCCCTCCAGGCTTAATTAATGCAACACACAACAACTGGAAGTAAAAGTGGAGGATGACAAGAACCCTCAGCAAATCTCAAGCCCAACAGTTTATCCAGTAAGAAACAGAAGCCTTACAAACTCACTCCTCTAGTCTGTCATCTAAAAAGCAGTGTATTTCCAAATCCTGGCTTTGCTCTTCTCTATTCTAAATAGTTTATGACAGCAATTCTTAATCTTATTTGTACTGTTAACCTCTTCCAGCCACAAAAAAATGCTTTGTGGTCCTAGTCCTATCAGATTGTTTTCGATAATTACAAACATGGCAAATGCTTGCACTCCTACTAGGAGCATCGTGTAGTTGTGTTTAGAACCATGAAAAAGTTCAGTCCAAAAGATCACTTTTCTTTCTATGTGTAAATTTCATCTGCTGATATCAGTTATTTGATTTTGATGAGTCAGGGATAAGGCTATAACATAGATAAGTTACTCTAAGAATCCTATATCAGATAAATCAAAATGAGCACATCAGCATCACCTTTACAAGAGGAGATAAAGAATTTAAAAAAAAAAAAAAAAAAAAAAAAGAGGAGAAAATCTGTATTAGTGTTCCTAATCTAGAAGGGACTTTTCTGAAGACTTTTCCATGCAGTGAATCCATGCTGACCGAAAAGTATCCATGATATAGAGTTACTCATAAAAGCTCCTGAATAATAACTAAAATGCTAATCAAAATTAATATTTTATGTGTACATTACCCAAACAATTGTAGTGACAGGAACTTTAGCCAGCTGTTCCAGTGTTTGAACATTATTCTTGACAAACAGCTTCCTTTGGCTATCTTTCTTTTTCTCCAGCAACAAAGTGAAAAAGCCTAAGTTTTGTGTTTTGCTTTCCTTTTCTGCTTATAATCAGCCTTGGCTACTGATTCTATTCTTGCTACTGTTGCAATACTAAAAAAAAAAAAAGAAAAAAATGAAGTTTTTGTTTGTTTGTTTGCTTGTTTTTTTTATGAATGTACCCAGCATTTGCAGTCATGATAAAAGCGTTCTCCTCCAGGCTATTTATTTCTCTGGGCTTTTGCTGCTATTGTTTCTCAGGCAGACTTTACAGTCTTAGGACTAAAATGGCTCTTTGCTAGGGGAGTTTTTCACATAGGTGAAAGAGGCATAGCTATTATTGCAGCCACATGCATGTGCACATCCTCCTGGGTATTGCTTAGAAATTCTTTGCTTCTGTTATCAGTGGTCTCGTGTCTAAATATACAGAAGATGCAGTACATTTTGGCAGGACAAGAATTGAATTTATTAGCAGAATATCATAGATCTGTATAGAAGACTCAAATATGCTTGCCTCTTGGCAAGCATTGTGACCTCTTGGCAAAGATGACAATCTTGTCTGTCTGTTCTTTTGTGTTGTTTTGTTTTGTTTCGATGTGGTAGTGGGTTGCAGCAATGTTGCTGAAGTCCACTGGTTTATATCACTCTTGTCCTATTTTACAGCCTTAGCTGGGACTATATGGCATTGAAACCAGGCTACACTAATATTATTTAAAAAAATAATAATAATCTTTCTTTATTTGATACAGTTATTTATAATATTTTAGTGGGCAAATTACTGCTGTTTGTATTCTTGTTAGGATCAGCAGTAATTTAAGTTCTGTTGTAGCTATTCCATACAAGTGGATATGTGCTCCGAAATATTACAGTGCTCCTTGCCTTTCTTTCCTCATTTCTGTGCAGTCTCTCTGTCCTGATACAGGTGGCTTGTTGTCATCTTCTTATTTCAGAGCTAGCCCACTCATGCCAAAACTTTGTATATTTAGCACACATTTGGGGCACACATTTCTAGGGCATTTTGTTCTAGCTCAGTGCTCTGCTGCCTCCTGGATGCATTGGGGTTGTGAAATCTGTGTCCTCAAAGATACTCAGAACTTCCCTGGACAAATCCCTAAGTAACCAGTTTTGGCAGGGGATTGGACCAGGACCCTTCCAATCTAAATTATTCTATGAATTCATGATAAGTTTATCCTCCAAGGAGAGAGTAGAATATATGGGAAGTTTGGGGATTTGGTCTCCAGAGAAATAGGGTTTTGAGGGGAGAACTAAGGCAATGGCTCAATGATATTTAGCCTCTAGTGTTTCATACACAGTGGTAATGAAGTTTGGCCTCCAGTGTTTCATACACAGTGGTATTGAAACAGAGAAGAGAAAGGCTGCTTACAAGAAGGCCAAGGACATAAAGCAGAAGTCTGGCTCCCATTCTATTTTTGGAAGGCTTGGCAGGAACTGGGCACAGAATACCGCTGCTACCTGCGGTTTGTCCAGGCTGCATCTAATGGACAAAGGATGCAGACGACTGCAAGACAGATGTCCCCTTGCATGGGCTGCGTAAGCAGCATCCTGAAAGAGCAGCACAGACAAGCAGGGATACCCAGCTCCCATTGATCTCTCCCTCCCCTGCCTTCAGCCTCTGCAACAGCCAGGCTGCTGGCAGCAAAGTGAGGCGGTTGGTGACTGTCATTGTCTTAGCCTTTATAAAATGTTAGAAGCATTGCACTGCATTGCCTGCTGTGACATGTACCTGGTATTTGCCTTTTTTTTCCCTCTGAAGGGCACGTTATCATCTTGTGTGGATTCCTCTTTCCTTCCCACCTGTTCAAAGTCCAGACACATTCAGCAAGAATAAATTCGCTGACCTGCAGAGCTCATAACAGCCAGCTGCAGTCCCCTAGCCCCTTTTCTTTCCTGCTTCCCTCATTCGTTTTTACAATCGAGGCGGTTCCTGCCTGCTCAGAAAGGTAACGAAGCTTTTCCATCCCAGTGCAGAAACTCTCTGCCCCTGGCCATCCGTCACACAAGGAGCTCATGTGCCAGCTGCACCAGACTCGGAAAGGAATGACTTGACACATAAATGGGTGCAATGAGAGCCAGCTCTTCCATAATTCAGTTTTCAAGTATGCAACGTGTTTTGATCAAGCAAGTAATTAATTCCATTCACTGTTTCAAGTTTGTTATGAGCAGTAGTCTCAGTAAGGCACTTTTCAGCAATGAAGATCCAAGAAGTCATTATTTATTATTGTAAATCTTACTGAGGTGTCTTCTGACCAGTAAAACAGGTTGTTCATTTGTGTCTGGTTGAGTACCCTCCACACTGCAACTGCCTGGGGAACTGCAAACTTAACATTAGACTGTCCTAGGGAGCAGTCACCTACCTTCTCCATACAGCAAACTGACCCAAGTTGCTCGTCACTGATACTTTTGTCACCTGTCATCATGTGATGTCATCATGTACTGAGGAATAACAGAGAAATCAGGCATAGAGAGGGACCAAAAATTATATTGCCCCACACAGTAAGTGTGCAGCTAGCCACTTGTTACAGCATGCTGGAGGAGCTATAGGGGAGTCCCATATTTGGTGCTCAAAAAGTCAGTAGGGAAAAGAGGAAAAAAGACCAATTAATGTGTAGAGGCTTCCAAGACTGGAAGTAGATGAAAACAGTATATGACATCTGTCTTGCAAACTTAAACAATGAGCATTATCCCTATTTCTCTGCCTTTTGGCAGTTATTCCTGAAGGGCCCAGACCTTTCAGGCCATCACTATCTGTCTTTGAAAGAGCTGATTATGAAATGATTGATGCTCTGAAAGACCTTGGAAATCAACAGACACAAAATTTATTTTTTCTAGTACATTTTTTTACCGTAAAAACAAAGAGAACAGTGAGGGGACATTACCTTTATTATTAGGATGCTGATGAATAAAGGCATATAAGGATCAAGAGTCTAAAAGCAAAGGGGATTTGCAATGACGCTGTGTAGCATTGCTGTGTGAGTTAAAGGTAGGTAACAAAAATTGTTATAGATATTGTCCCTACAAACTCATTCCACACCTGTCAAAAAAAAATATGTTTCTTCCTTCAGAACCTGTAAAGCCTTGCGTTTCGATGGCCTTTGGTGAATGTCTTCGCAAGGGAGTAACTCCTTGAAAGATCTCTGTCAAACCAGGGGAATAGCAGCCCAGGTGGCCAAGTGTTCATCCCTTCACCCAAGCACCAGCTTGCTCAAAGCCCAGGAATTGTGGGGGCAGAAATGACGACTTACCAAGCCGGTCACACAGACAGAAGGCAATCTTTCCAATGAGCCAAAAGTTAAGGTTTCTGAACCTTTGCCACACACCAAGCTTTTTATAGATTATGTAGCTCTTAAGCACTTGTACTATTAAAAAAAACATCTTCTTGTTAATTTTGAAGGCTTTTTAATTTCTCCCCCTTAACATGCTCTTCCTGCACAATAAAAAGCCATCATCTGCTGCTTTTAAAATGTATCATAAGCTCTAGGACTTGCATAACAAATGCTACATTAAGATAATCAACCTCTTCAGACCAGTAGGTCATGGCATTGAAATTGCCTGTTCATGAAAGCACAAGTTCCTCAGCTTTAGAAAGCCATGAAAATGCACAAATCACTCAAAAATAAAGCCCACAGAGAAATAGTCTCTCCTTCCCCACTGCTCCCCTGCTGTGGGAAAGGCCTTCCGCTCTCACGGATTTTCCCCCAGAGTGAAATCACATCCGCCATTCTATGCAAAATTAATAAAGGTATACAGAGCATGTTGAGCAAACACTGACATATCCCCAATGGTGAATTTACATCCCCCCATTCTGTTTAAAATTAATAAAGGCAGACGGAGCACTCAAAACCAACACCAGAGAGTATAAAAACCCTACACATCGAGCCCGTCAAGATTTGGCACTGTGAAGGAGTTGCTGTGC
>JAUBOD010000876.1:1215458-1225782 GCA_032353885.1 Nothura maculosa
AGTGCTAGGCAAAACACACACTGGAAATGCTGTTTTCCTTTCCTGGTCAGGTTCAGGAGGGCTCCCAGAGGATATGCCCTGCAAATTCCTCATCTGGGAGGGGGCGTCTTGTGGGTTATTCATCGTGTCCGCAGTTTTCCTGCACCGTTAAGTTCTCTTTCTCTTGCTCCTGCAGATGATACGCAGAATAAAACATACCATCATGATTTGAGGCTTGCTTTTGCTGCATCCCGCCTTCCACTTACCTTCCACCCTTCTGTCTCCCAAAGGCACACTCTGCTGTCATTTCCTCACGCTTATGGGATTGTAAAAATTTTCTGTGATCTGAAAAAGGCTTCATCAGCCATGGTAAAAGACAAGCGGCTGCCAGAACAAGAGAATATGGATAGCGGTTATGTCCAGAGCATTTGTCTCCTTCAGCAAATAGACCTATTTGAATACAGAAAACAGATGAAAATTTCTGAAAATTACCTTTGGTTAACATACCTGAATGGTTATCCATCCCTCAGCGCCCCTGCTTAGGCACTCAGGAGGCCTGGCATGGAGATGAAATAGCAGGAAAATGGGCTCTGGTAGTTTGTTCTACAACAAATGAGGAATCCTTTACACTCTTATGTGATCAATAGGCTCTCCTTGACTGGCGAATTTTACATCAGTGCATTTTAGAGTCATGCAGACCTCCCCTGCAAGTGCCAGCCATTGATCTGGCGGCAGAAACTTCTCACAACGGGTCAGGAGCAGTTGGAAACTGTCAGTTCTTAAAGTGGTTTTAGCTACATATTTCTGAAGAGATGAGATGTGTCTTGTATTGCACGCTGGCTCCAGGTTAGGCTTTCCTTTATCGCTTCCATGTTCTGCAGATTCTCCCGGATACCCCCAGGTTTGCGACACTGGCTTCTCTCACCAGTTAATGCTTATTTTATGAGCCCAGAAATGATGCTGCATGGAGTGGAGCTGTGCCAAGAAGAGTTGTTCCTGCTTGTCTTCATCCTTGTATTTTTTTCCTGTACTTGCTGCAGCGGAAGGAGGGAATGCTGTGGTCGTGGCAAGCAAAAGCAGCCCAACCTGCTGTGCAGCGTGATGGCTGGTGTGCAAATTTACAACTGCCTAGAAGCAATGTGTCAACGGTGTTGCCTGTGCCTATACTGGCTCTTCACATTGCTGCTGAAAGAAACAGTGAACGAATCTGTGTTGATCTGTTAGAAATCTGAAAATGGTACTGCCTGACCCCCAAAGTGGCACTTATTTTGGGACGGTATTGCAAGGACTTCTTTGGCAATTTTTCAAGATGACCTCAAACTTACTGCTAAGTGTCCTGTTGTGATTCATTGTGCATGAGTATGTGGCCAAGCTTGGTCACCTATTTAAGAAGCATATTTCTTAAGCAACGTCTTACAACAAGCTTTAGGGAGAGTTGTGCGTTAGGATGCGACTCCTGGGCTAATGTTTGGTAGGATGAAGCAGTTGTAACAAAGCATCTCGCATCCAAGAAAATCTCTTCCTGTAGGCTAGTCTTTAGTCATCTTCGTAACCTTTGTCTTCCACCTCTCCCTGGGGACCCATCTGGGTGACCTTTGCTATTCTACCAAGGCAACTCATAAATTATCATTCTTTCAAATGGCACTTAGGCTGTCATAGCAGCTGCTAGCCTTAGAGATTTGCAGTCTACCCTGTAATTTTGAGAGGAGGAAAAAAAAATGGTTAAGTGACAGAAGAAATATTGTACTTCACAGCAAAACTACTTTTGTGTTTCATTTTCTGCTCAAGCCATTCATATCCCTGTCACTAACCTCATTCAGGTCAAGGGCTTGAGGCAGAGAAGGGGCATAATGTTTTTGATCAGACTGATGCATCTAAATATTACAAACATCTATAATTTTGAAACTGAAATTGAGTATTATGTTAAATCCTCAGGCAAGTAGTATTAAGGCATAATAGATTGCTGAAGTTTGCATTGCATTGGTAATTCAAAACCAGGCTCTTTTGACTTGTTATTCTAGATGCTAATGAACATGCTAACACAAAGGAACTTACTCTTTATGGTTACAGTTTGGTTCCCAGATTTTGCAAACTTCATAGGAAATGCTGTAGACTAACTAGTTGAAATAATCATAATAAAAAATTATCAGACATACATTAAATATGAAGCATGGAACAAAACAGCTGCAGCACTCAGTGCATGTCTGGCTAACATACTTGCACTGCTGTTTTGCCAGCTTACATCTGGAGTGGTTCATCAGAACAGAACAGATGCTAGTGTGAAATAGGTCATCATAGCAGCAGGGCATTAGAACAGAGAAATTTCATTTTTTCCTGTCGTAGCAGCTATTCCTTTTTATTCACACCAATTATGAAAACGTTAGCCAGGTCTGCAATACACATGTATGTATTGTGTCAAGCCAATGCTCTTAAAAGACACTGAGGTAAAAGCTACCCTGATGAGTACGCTTCAAAAAAATACACATCTTTTACAATACACACCAAGCACTCTTTAGCAGACTATTCTTGGTTAAGACTGTGAGCGTTTGTTTTTTTGTTAAGATTATGATTTCTTTTTCCTTCTTCACCTTCTTTTTTCTTTTTTTCTTTTTATTTCAGTAGAGATGTAACTGAGCACCTTCTTGGTGGCGAATACCCAGAAGCAGAGATGCTAATTCACAGGCGTTTCATCAGTCATTTCAAAGGAGAGGTCACAAAGATAAGAAAAATGAACAGTATGCAATATCTGAAGCAGTGACATTCAATGAGTCCTTGTCACTAGCAGCCATTAGCATGCAAGCCTGCTGTTATGTTTCAGTGCTTTATGTGCTTTTCTTGACCAGGCAGGGAGCCTTCGGAGCATTGTAGCAGTTAATACCATACAAGTTATTGTTTCTTTCTTGAATGCCTTATATTTTTAGTATCATTTAGATGCTTTGGCATCCCCCTGCACATCTAAAATTTTAAAGAGAATCAAAGAATGCATAATTTATATCTGTCCCAGAGGTAATGGAGTGACTCAATGATATCTGTGAAGGGGATGATTTTAAATTCCATGTCTTATGCAAGAAGTGATTTTTATATGAAAACGGCAAAAATTGGCCTTGGGGACACCCAGATAATTATCCTTACAACAACTGGTGTGGATTCCAGGAGGAATTAAAGCTGAAAGCTACAACGTATTGGATTTACGCTTTTGTATCATAGTTATAATAATCAAAAACATAGCAACTGCTGCATGTTCGGGAAAAGAACTTGTATTTTGACTTTGAATAGCATAAGCAGGAGATGTGAAACGGCAGGTTTGCCTTGACACTCCAGAAGAAATCGTTGAAGACGTCAGGCATTTGTTTACTGCTGAAATTCTTTCCTTTGGTTAAAAGAAAGAACAATTGTTTACTGATGTTGGGCAGAACCTATCAGTACATGCTTTATCACACAGCACAGTTCCACTAGACTATTTCTGGTTTCATTTACCAAAAGTCTAGAAGTGCCATGGCTAGAAAGAAATGTCTACTTCTTTGATATGCGATATATTTGAAAATGTATTTTAAGGTCTCTCCTACAGACAGTTCAAAGGGAATATAAATTGGTGCAGCGTTCTCTTTTTTGTTTATTTTTTTCTTGATCTCGTCCTATATATTTATTGTCTTTGTAGTAAGACTGCTTTCAATAACATGTCTGAAAAAAAATATTATTATTTTGTATTTTATTTAACTTGGTTTTCATTGTATTTAAATAATTGTTATGATCTCACTGCTTGCCCATTTTAAAATGTTTGACATCTCTAAAACAATTTTACATATTTAGCAGTTGATTTCTTTCAGAAATGCTCTAATTATAATTTCTGTTTCTGCTTCTTGTAGGATGGCCTGCAAGAAACTGTGACATTATTTTGGAAATACAGCAATGGGGCTACTAAGAAGTTACCTGCTTTTGTAAAGGTCTGTAAATTCCATTGCATCCTGACTACTTCAGCATGTAGACTCCTGTGCCTGTTTGTTACCTTTTCTATTTTTAACATATACAAACTAAAGTAAAACCTAATTTTATTCTGGAGCAAGTCTTAAGAAAAACAATATTTTAATTTCTTGCAAAATGTTTAGCGCATAATACTGTTCTGTTATATTATATATGTAGAATAAATAATTTGTCTTTCCTCTGAAGTGAGCGATTGATTGTTTATAGAGTTGAAAAAAAGTAGAAAAGAAATGGGTCTGCAAGTCGTTATCACTTCATCACTATGTATTTCAGCGTTATCTAAAAAGGACCTGCAATCAGTTGTTCCCACCAGTGTTACTAATATGTGATGTAAATATGTGATCAGCCAACCCACGGCTACAACTGTAATTGTTTGTAGAAGTATGGTCAACAAGGGATTGGAAGAATTACCAAGACTTTCAGGTCAGGAGGAGCTCAGGTTCACAGAAAGTTTAAGAAAATAATAATAATAAAAAGTTGGTCTTTAAAAGACTGTAAAAAGTGCAGAATAATAGTGGCCCGACTCCCATACTGTCAGCATGGCAAGAAATGCCGAGGAAACTATAGCTAATGTTATATCCTTGTCAGCTATATTGCTAGTGTAATAAGCACTGTGGCTTGAGATCACAGTGATTTAGAGAGTAGAAAACACATCTCTGCATTTCAATATGTTTTACTATACATGTATATAACAGAGAAAAAATGATTTCTTACTATTTTCAAAGGCAGAATTTCTATAGAAAATTGGTGGGAGGGACCAACAGAAACCAGCTTTTCCATCTCAGTAGTCAAACCCTGGTAGCAGAGCACAGTCAGGGTCTGTGGGAGTCTGTCTGTCTCTAAATAATAAATTTCAAAAATCATTGCTTGGAATATGCCCTGTTTCGTTCTCTTGGTTTATTTGACAGCACTTTGGGTCTAATTGTTTTTAATGTGGCTTCTGTGCAGTCATTCAGTGTGCCATTAGTCTGTGTGCATCCTGTAGGGAAAGGGGCTTGCAAACCTCAAGGAAAAAAAGGTGAAATTATGGACGGAGAGATATCCAAGACTACTTTTATTTGCTATTTCAAACTATCCTGAATGGGTAATATTTTTCGTAATGCGACCTCATCTTCTGTAGTGAACTACAAGCCCTCCGTGAGAGTGGCCAGGATGATAGCTGAGACACAGCACCGATTGCTACACCTGGGGCCACTGTTGAGTGAAAGCTGCGTGTTCCAAATATGTAGCTTTTCAGAGTAATTGCATAACCGCTGAGTGATTTGTGTCATTCTCAGGCTTTAAGAATGCATTGAGTTTTTTATTCCTGGTGCGGTCCTTTAGGGCAAAGCCTATGTTCTTGTGTTCAGCAGGATGCAGAAAAATTACAATTGAGTGTAGATCAGTTTAGGATGAAGGGAGAAAACTTTCTGCACGTGGTGGTATTTGGGTTGCAAATCTTCTACCAGGGCGGCAGCAGCTTTATAAAATCTTCCTTTCCAGACTCATCTACAAATGCTGCTTGGAGTGTGGCCCACCAAAGGTTTCCAAGAGCTAAATATGCTAAAGCAAAGTTTGTTTGGGCCTGTAGTCTCACACAGTTGGTACAAATGGAGTTGTCAACTGCTGTGCAGCACATTTTAGAAGCCTCCTTGTTTGTAAGTCTGCTTCCCCCAAAATAATGGCTTTGTGATACATATACAGATTTGGATTACGCTATTTTAAAAGAGAACAAATAAAATGGGATATTAATATGATATATGCATACTAAGTGGCATAAAGTAGTTTGGATAATACCGTTTATACCTTTATTATAATGCAGAAGCAAAAGAAAACCAATTAAATTAAAAAGCAAGTCATTTCTACTGAAAAGGAAATACGAAGTGTAATTTCCCCTTGGAAGATATTGCCCCAAGGTATTATCAAAAAGTGTTGCACTGAATCATTAGAGAAATAGAGATTTATATCAATAAGAATGCCATCATAGGTTATGTTTTCAAAAAAGAAAGCACTTTTTAAAGGAATTAGTATCACTTGCCTGCGCTCAGCCTGGAGTTTAGGTAGAGCCTCTTCTTTAGCTGTGTAAGTATCTGTTGTACCCTTTTTATGCAAATATTGCATTTTTGCATCTGTTATTGTTTTTGAAAGAAAAGAGCACATTGAATTAGTGAAAATCATCAATTTAATCAAGGTCAGCTTTTTCCTGAATCCCATGCCTTTTATTGCAATTTTTTTGTATGTTTATTCTCTTCTTACACAGTTGTTTTCTTAAACTCCTTTTTATTTCCTGTTCATGATCCTTTGTATATCCTCTCAAGAGGCCTTTTTTTTTGTGGGGGGGGGGGAGGGGGAAGTGGGGAGGGTGGCGGGCAGGGAGAAAAGGAAATTTATTCTCGTACTGAAGTTTCTTAAATTTTCCAATTGGCATCAGTAAATGATGTATCATTTCCAGCTACCTCTCAGTGCCTCCTCTAATCTTTGTCCTTGACATCCCCTATGGTGAAACACATTCCTTGGTTTTTGGGAAAAGGACAAAAACACAGCTGATAGAAAAGCAGAAATTGTGAAATTCACAGCCATGGAGGATGGAAAGCATCATTTCCAGTCCCTTCCACTTCCCCATGAGCATTTCATCCTGATGCTCATCTCCTGGTGTGAGGGGACCGCAGTCTCTCTCAGGGGATGGCAGTTGACCAGGTCTGGCTCCTTGCAGGATATTAGCGAACAAAAAGTTGCTCCCTTGTTTTCCCATTCCCCAGTAATGAGGATGCAACTGTGAAAATCTCAGGCTGCAAAAGTCAAGGAAGAGTTAGGGAGGAAAGAGGAAGCAGAGCCTACAGGCAAATATTTTTTGGGGTGGAAAGCATGTATGCATGGCCACTACACATTTTCTCTCCTTGCCAGCACTGCATGTGGCCCGCTGCTGATGTGTGATGTGTGCATGTCTGCTTTAAACTCACGCTGAGCAAGGCCAAGTCCTCAATGCTGCCAGGATTTGCTCCTCACTCGGCTCTCCAACCTGGGATTGGGTGGGTGATGAAGAGACTGCTTGTGGCCAATGCATGGAGGTCTGCAAAGAAACCAGAGAAGCTGGTGCACCATGGAGGTGGTTGGGAGCGTGTCATCTTCTCACAACCTAGATGCTAATTGCCTGGGTGCAAAAAGGGGGAAAGGAAAGGGGATGTCGCTATCTGCAAATGTAACGTGTGCATTTGATGTGTATGTTTGAATTATTGAACAGATGGAAAACAAGTAGCCTTTTATCTGAAGAAAATCTATAGACTAGATGCTCAAAAGGAAATGTGTCCAAAAAAGATGGGAAGGTGGAGGCAGTAAATCTTACAAAGCTGTCTCATAAGGACAAATGTTTTTTATAAAACAAGATTGTTGGTTTATAAACACTGATGTATCCAGATTGTGATGTATCCATCATCTTTATGTATACATTCATATAATATTCATATATATACACACACACACACTCACACAGATAGGTATTTTAATGATTTGGAACCCTAAGTGATCATAGGCTTAGATTCAGATATAAGGCTCTTTACTTGTCTTACCCTGGTGCTCATCATCTTCTGTTCCAAAGTAGCAATTAGATATTGATCTTGGCTGATCTAAGCTACTATAAGGTCCCGTCACCAAAAAAAAAAAAGTGTGTTTTTTTCATGTTGGAAGTCAAAGAACACCTTAAGGACATCAAAGATCATCTGATCCATTTGTCTGGGTTACCATCAAGAGCAAGGATGTTTATACAGTCTGTGAGAGATGCTTGTTTAATCCAGTTTCAAAGAAAATCCTCTGGTGAGGAAGATTCATTGCATCCCAATGCAGTCTACTTAAGAACAACAAAGCAGTTAAGGGGCATTCATAAAATCTAAACTTTTTTTTCTTCATAGTAATATGTTTGGTGTCTTCTAGTAAAGGTTAGGAACAGCTAAATATCACTTTCTTTATGTTAGTCTGTCAGATATTAAAAAAGACTGTCCTTATGATGATCTACTTGATTTTTTATTATTTATGAATAAACAATTGTCTTTCCTGTAGGTAACATTTCAAAACTTTTTTTTTTTTTAATACAATTCTTGTTCACAGTCCTTAGATCTTTATCCCTCTGTATATATAAATTCCTAACTAACTCAGATGTCAGTTTTAAGGTCCTGAATATAGCCAACCTGTCTGCCAAATGGTTACAAACGGTATAAAAACAAGCCCAAGATTTTGAAGCTAGGTAGCTCATGATGGAGATGTACTCTCAGTTAAAGTGACTCCAATGCATGGCTTCTTACCTCAGCTTTGACTAGATTGAGCCCCTCCTCTCTCCTTTCTGTACTTCAAACTCTTCTCGATATGGTGCTACTAAATGCATTTCATTGTTTGAGAGACAAGTGTGCAACTCCTCTCAGCATATGGGTAACTACACATTTTATACCTTTTCATTGACCTCATTCTGGATATCCAGAGACGTAGTAGCAACAGATGCTTTGAAATGGTACCTGCAGCACATTTCAGAAACAATATTTGTCCTTTCAGATTCCTTTAGAAAAAGAGACAGCAAAACCCAGCAAATTTTCCATCACTACGATCCTCAGAAGAATCAATCACATATCATGAATAATAATAATAGAATAGGGAGGACAGCTGCTTATCCTAATAACATCAGAAGGAGTAATCAGGAATCCCCTTGACCAAAGCAGGTGCCACTGCAAGATAAAAGTCATAAGCTCCAGCTCCAATAACAGTCTGTTGCCATAGACAGATATGAATTGATATCAGTTCTGAAAGGAAGCTAAAATATCTTCTCCACTTGAGAGAAAGAGAAATCCACTGTCTGGACTGCCACTGTCCAAAATCTTCAGAAACAGCAGTGAAATTTGCAGGGCTTGTTACCTTAAAAAAAAAAAAAAATGGTAAGATGGCTCAGTGCCAAATAGATATAAAAAAATCTTTCATTTTTCCACCAAAACCTAACACAATGTTAGCAATTTCATGTCCCTTCTCTCTTTTTAACTAATTTATTTTAACTAAAATACATGGAAAGGCTAGTAGTTCAAATGGTAAAACATTTTTGGATTTGGATAGGTGGAGAGAGAATAATGGTGAGTTTGATAATGTAGTGAATATATTTGCAACTCTGTTCTCATTAGAAACTGTGGTGATTATTCAACTCCTCATAAAAACTCTTTGGAATCAGTTCAATTCAGGAACAACTTCCCTTCATCTTCAGCACTCAAATTCCAGCAAAGTTCAATTAGTTGCATAAATAATAATGGAAAGCCCTGAATTTCATAAGAAAGTTTCAATTTGCCTTGTAGGCTGAAATGTAGTGCACAGATGGTTATCTAGTACTGAAGTCATACAGCTCCAGAAAGACTTAGATTTCTAGGGTCAATTATTGCATCAGGTATAGAAATTGATGATTGAATGTGACAAGTGAAAACTAAAAAGACAAACTGAAAGGAATGCACATAAATATTAATAATATTCATCAATTGAATAGAAGAAATGATCCAATAATGGCTATAGGCCATTTCAGGAAATTCAGAAAATAATGTGCCATTGATTTCATATAATGTACTGCCATTGATTTCATTGATGTTCATGTGGATCTTGAAGAAAAAAAGAAAAGGAAAAAGAAGAAAAAAAGACTACAGAAGATTGTATTCAAGAGGTTTTACAAGAGTTAGGGGGAAGTATGACCAGACAGTTTGCTCTAACAGCAAAAAAAAGAAAATAAAAAGATGAAAGAAAATCTTAAATCAAATTACCCTATAGCTTTGAGCTTTCAGACACTATTAAAAATTAACCAAGAAGAAGGCAATATAGTATTATTGCTCAAAATATCCTAGAACTCAAAAAAAACTCTGTAAGTAAGTAGCCACAGGTTGTTTCTCAGAATCATAGAAAATCATCATGCTGGTAGCATGAGGGCCTTTTGATTGCCTCAACTGTATTGACACTATTACCAGCATTGATAGAGATTCTGCAGTCTGTCTGAGCTTCATCTCAAGACTTAATTTTTCTAACCAGTAGAAATTTGTGGAGTTTCCTTTCTTCTTTTATTTTTTAATCTGCAAGTTACTTCTGTCCTAAGTTGAACAAGAATGGTTTATTCCCTTTTTCTTGGAAGCCCCCCCTTAATATTTTCAAGGGCTTTTGTCATGTTCCCCTCAAGTCTTGTTTATATTAAACAGTATTTTATTCTTTCAGTGCTTTTGTAAGTTGTGTTTTGCTGAGTGCTCAGTCAGCTGGTCATGTCCGCATTAATATGTAGTGTCCAAAGATGGACTGAAGGTTGTGGTTGAAGTCTTTCCGAAGCAAAGTAGAAAATAATTCACCTATGTGTCTCCTTTATGTTTCTAACTTGCTATTGTTACAT
>JAUBOD010000876.1:1230020-1240051 GCA_032353885.1 Nothura maculosa
TACCTAAGATTATTACTAATTATTTAATCAAGGAAATTGGAATATGTTGGCTACATTACTACTCTTTAACTCTTCCTTGTGCCGTCCTCATCTGAGAGATTATAGATCAGACAATAATCAGAATGACATTTATTTCAAGGCAGAAGCAAAGAATAGTTACATTTTCTAGAGAACCTGTCACTTTGTCCTCTAGAAGAAAGGCAACAACAATCTTTTCCAATAACAGACCTGTTATCTCCCTCCTGGAATTTATCAGGCAAGAAACATATTGATCTAATTTGTAGGTTGCAGCCTGTAGTTCTCTAAACATGTCCAAAATCTCAGCACATGATGATGGCCAGAACTTACTCCGTGATGAGTTTGCAGACGTGTATTTCCCCCTCCTTTCTCCCTTGTGGACTGCTGTTTGCTTTGCAATCCAAGCAGCTTAAAATGGATGAAAATTTCCTCTGTTTCAACTAATCTATTTTAACTCTATTTTTGAGGAAAATCTTTTATAGTATTTTGCCTTCTTGGTCTCTCACCAGCTGTGAATTCTGAGCAGCAAACAGTGCATGAATTCATTTATATCCAAGCAAAATTGTCTTAATTGCAGTCAAAAAAAAATCCTAGAAACTTTTTTTTCATATGTATTATTTATAAATTGTTGTCTTTTTTTTTCCCTTCCTTTTGAGGCCACTGTTTTTGTTTGTACACAACTGGCACTTTCAGTCTCTGGGTCTGCTTTTTAAGATTGTTTTGTATGTAAACTGACATTTTACTCTTTTCAGAAGGCCCCATTGTAAAGATTCATTATACTTTACCTGTCACAATGAAACAAAAATGAATGTGAAATCATTCATTTTCTAATCAATTTAGAGTAAGAAGGATAAATCTGCCTTATTTGTTAGAAAGCATTTTAAGATGCTACCATGGCAACCAGCATTAATGACAAACAAAGAGGTTGTTAATTAATTGTTCAGGCAGAATAAGAAAATGCTTAATTGTTGCTGAATCCATTTACTACCATGCCAAAAGCTCTTGCAGAGTTAGTGCACTTTTTTTTTTTTTTTGGCACTGGAAAAAATGAGGTTTATGATAACAGGATTGAAAGAGCACACCTACTCTATTAGTCTTTCCCCTATGATCATATGGGACATGATTGCTGATGTTTGGGTCATGCTTGCAGTGATCCCATCTGATGCTTATTGTTTGACTAAGGAAGTTGATGATGCCTTTATAGCCATTAAAGAGATAAGCAAGAAGTCTCTGCCCTGAGCAGTTTGCAGTCTACAAAGCTGATACATGCCAGCAATAGGTAATATTATGGGATCCAAGCTAAAAAAAAAGTATATCTGCTTTTTAAAATAGATTGGAGGTTGAGAATTTGAGATGTGTTTGTGGGCATGAGATTAGTGGAAAATATAGAATCAATAGAAAAGAAGGAAGAACCCTTGGGAGGAATACAGGCAGTTAAGTAGATAAAAAACAGGTTTCTCTAATACTAAACTTGGCATATTACTCTCTGTAAAGCAGGATTGGTATGTTTTCTGCAATGCAAGGATCAGCCAACAAACTGATTTGAGACAACTTATGGAGAGACTGATCTTATTTGCTTTCAGAATAGAACACACTTTGAGAAAGAAAATACATCTATATGGAGAGTTTAGGATACAAAACATCCAAGCATTGTTCATTTTTATGTATGCATTCAACTCATAGATACAATGTGAAATATAATGTGAAACACGTTTGGCCAACACTCTCTGAAGTCAACTGCTGTATGGCCAAAACTCCACCTGATCAGAGAACGGAGAAGCAGATTATACTTTTGTTGGCTTAGAGTGAAGAGAGGAGCTGTCACTTAGCAATTTGATGGTTCTTTTCCCTTTCTTTTCCTCCATTGCTCATTTTCTTGAGGTGTCAGCTTTCTGGCCATATGGCATTTGACCTTCTAAAGTGTCAACAATATGGGATTAGAAGATTAGATTTGCTCTTCTGCAGTGACTTTTCAGTGAAGGGCTAAATCTAGACTATTCCAACAAAAGAATAAACTGGAAACTTGTTACAGTAATGTATTACATTTTGGCCCAGTCACTTACTACTCAGATGACTCTCCCCACTACCTTTCAATATTTCTGTTAAATTGAAGGGTAATACTAGAAATGAAAAATGCTATGAATTGGCAGTCCCACAAACTGCAGTTGTTCACAGGCTGTGCACTATTGACCTTCATACCAATGTGCAAGTTTGCAACATCATGCAAAATAAGTCACGGCTTATCTTTTTCTCAGAGCCATATGTGTATTCTGTAAGGGTTATCAACTGTGTGGGACATGTACATGAACATGATTCTTTAATCCTTATTTGAACAGAACTTAAATTAGCTGTTGTTAGAGTTTCCTTCTCAGTCTTGTGAGCAGATGCTCAATATGGATAGATATGATGATAGCTATTTAGGGTAAGCAGTGAGGGCAGTGTCAGCTGAGAATAAAAGTTCTGTTGTTTTAAAATAGCCTTTAGAAGATTGGTTACCTTCTCTGATCCTTATATTTACAAATATTTTTTGTTGTTGTTTTTTCTGAATAACAGTAGAGCTAGCTAAAAAGAAGAAAAGAATACAAACTCTCTTAATATAATTGCAAAGATATTAAAGGAAGTCCTGTTTTCCAGGTGTTCTTCTGGATATCATAGCCTATGATATCTCTACCAAGCATGGTGCCATCAGTCAGCTACAGTTTGGTGGGTTCATACATATTTACCAATTTTCAAATTATGTATGTGTAGCTCTTAGCATAGCTGTGTCTTTGTCTTTCTGCTTCTCTTCCTTCACTAATGACTCAAAATGCCTACACGTCTAGCATCACAGGACTGTATTCTGTGCTTGCCACTTGCCTTTGTACACCAATTAGGTCTTTGTAATTTAAATGATGTTTTATTTGCTGATTTGGAAGCATCCTCCTTGGTAGAATGAGGTTTTCTTCATCCTGCAACTGTTCTTTGATATAATGATTTATTAAGGTACTAGGAGAAATATTGATCCTGCTAATAGCTTCTGCCTTGCCACATAATGCTTTACATTTTATTCACTGAAAGGGCCATATTCCTTTTCTCATCATCTGATTGACCATAACTGCTTTGTCCTTTCCTCAGCAATTATCACACTTAGCAAAGTAGTGGGTAAAAGTCAAGTATTTATAGACTAATTAGAGAAGTCAACATGTCCAAATAATGTGCTTTACATATTACAAAGAGTTACTGAGCAATGTTTTTAAATTAGGGAGTGGTTCTATACTGCTTAAAAACAAATTAATAAATTCAGAGGAGTATGTCTATATTTCATTGATACAGATTGCCTTTTTTAGAATTAGTATGTGGAGTCACGTGCTGTTTCTGTGATTTATTGATGGCATTCATGATTACATTTTCTTGATGTTTTTCACTATATTTTCCTTCATCTACCCTAAACTCCTCCCTCTTCAGCAAACTTTCTAATGTTAATGTCTATAAGGCATATAAGGTGGTAGCAGAGACATCAATTTTGTAACCCATCAGGAGCTGATTTCTTTTGCAGTTTTATTACCCACCTTGCAAAGTGCACTATTCCTATAGTAATCAGAAATGCTGAAAGGGAATAAAGGACATCTGTGAGAAAAATACAGACAAGATTTTTAAGGCATACTGTTCAATGGGCTGCTCACAGGTATGGATTGAGTGTTGTAGAAAAGTGTTGTCTATTTCACCCTGCTTTCATTTTCCTTCCTGCAATTCCGACTGTGAATCTCAGACTGCAAGTCTGAATCAGTAAGACTGGTTTAAAGGAAGTTCTTCTTCATGAGCTTGGGGGACTTATTACCTCAAGCTGTTGCTTAGTCAGTATCTTGGCTGTCTTGATTCTGGAGTTGGAGTTTCCATAGATCAGCCCAAGAGTTCTTCAAGTAAATTAAAACAAATTATTAGGGTTATATTAAGCTTTGTGCTTCACAGTTTGAGTTAATATCTGACTCTTAAAAGGTCAAAGGAGAGTTTGTCTGAGAGGGAAAGATTATCACACATCTTTTATCTGTAGTCCTCCAAAAAATCCCACTAAGAAGAGCTTAAGACAGGACATAAGGGTTTTGATTCCTCAAAAAAAAAAGAAAAAAAAAAAAAAAAAGCCTGTGTTCCTGTTTAATCAAATAGTTCCCAAATTTGTACAAAAAAAACCACTGAGGAGCAAGAGATATTAATGCTGCCTTGGACTGAGGCTTGTGTCTTCAATTTTTCAAGTGTTAGCCTGTTAATTTGTTTTCAGTTAAAATCTAGGCCTTGTTTTTATTTTTTGCTCCACATGAGCAGTGTTGCTAATGCAGCTGTCACGTAGGTGAGATGACTTTCATCATCCACATGTGATCTTCATCCTGCATAGAGAGAAGCAGGCATTTCTAGGACAGAAATTATCTCAGCTTTAAATAGAAATGCAACATAAATCAGATTCATTGCACCCTAAAAAGCAATGAAAGGAGCAGAGAGCGCCTAGCATAGAGGGAGACGTCCACAATTCAGTGAGATGGACCCTTGATGATGTGACCCTGGAAGCCCTCCAAAGTGGGAAGAAACCTGCAAGGATAACCTAGATAACATACACAAATTCAATCCTATATTTTATACTATTAAAGCTACTGAAAGGCAGGTCCACCCCATGTATCTGATGTGCTGGGTTACTAATGGATCCCATTTGAACCTAGGTTGAGACTAGGCCTTTGTAAGTCCATATGGCTTCAAATGCACCAGCAGAGCTCTGCTAACTCGATCGACACAGAATCTGACTGGCAGAAAGGTAATTCTCTGGCTGTATTAGTGCCAGTCAGGGGACCAGATAATATCTTACCTTCAACAGGCCTCGTAAAGCATGGATCTGCCTTGTCCTTGTTGCAGCGGGAATGGAAAGGCAGGATCATATCTATCTGTCTCTGAAGAGGAAAAGAAGAGACTCACTGCAAAGGGAGCTGCGTGGTGCATTTTGTGCTTTGAAAGCTCAGCTTTGGCAGCAGGGCTCCTTAGGGTCCATTTTGCAGAAACTACAAGTGGTTAGGTTGTATAGTGTGTGCTATTCAGAGCATTGCCTTTCCTACAATATTGTATTTCTTTCATAGAGCCCGATATAGAAGCAGGAAGGACCCCACCCTGTGGTCAGTGTTGCCAATAGATGTCCTTACATAATTTCTCTAAGGAAACATATCTTCATTGCTGAATATTAATTAATAATTTATCTTGTTATGTATGTAGAGGACTCTGTAATTCAATTCTCTATATTTATGTCTCATAAATGACTCTGCCTTGTCAGATTTTATGGTGAAATAGTAGATCCAAAATTAGCATAATGTAACAACCAAATAACATATATAGCCTTGATCTGCAAACACTTTTGCCCATGAATAATTTGAGTTATTACAACTGAACTCACTGGGACTCACATATGCTTTTGCAGGATGAGAAACACAATGTTTATTGAATTAATTTCTTTCATACACTATATGTGTTCAAATGAAACTAATTAATCTGTCACATAGCTGGGCATTTCTCAGCATGTGTTGCATTTTTTTTAAGTATTATTCTAGTAAATGAGAGGCCTAGATAATACTTACAATAGGTATTTAGATAAAACTGAATATAAGTTAATATTATGAAGCCGAGTCTGCATTTATGTGTGTGAATTGTTGTCTAACACATTTATATAGATAACTATGCATATATGGGCATATACAGGCATGCATGTGGGTGTGTATAAAGCATATATAACTTTCTCCCCCAGAATAGATATATTCTCCCTTGGCATAGATAAACATTTTGTGCATTGGAAAATACAACCTATGGTTATATTACTGAGCACATGTGAACCCAAAGTGATTACAGCAGATATTTCAGCGCTATGATGCAGATGGATTCTGCTTCTCCAGCAATGCAGGCTGGGGGAATCTGCTCCAAGTCTCTTCCTCACTGTTTCCCACTCCTGTTTCCCACTCATGGAGAGGCCTGGTGTGAAGACCTTGTGTAGGCAAGTTGGAAGGTGAAGAGTGGGCAAGGTCTCCTTCTGCTGTAGATACACCCATATCCATCTAACCCAAACCCATCTATCTCCACTCTTAAATATACAATCTGATTTCAGTTCTGCAGTTTAAATGAGTTCATTCACCTCATGAGGGCCAAGTTGCTCTGTGAAGAGAAAAACCTGTAAGATTTGGTTTTCATGCACGTGCAGTGTCTCAGTGTGGACAAACATGGGTCTGCTTTGTGTTGGGGTATCACAAATTTAAAGAAAGATATTTCTTTGTGGTTTGGGCATATATCTTAAGCATGTATCTTACTTGTGCAAAAAAAAAGGAACAAAGCAGAGATGAGAAACTTTTAAGTATCCTGAGTATTTGAAAACGTGAAATAAAAAGTTAATTGAAATTTCTATATTTCAATAAAGGCATAAGGGAATATGTTTGCTCTAAGGATGTTGCTTAATGATATACAAATAATCACTGAGCTTGCAGTGTTTCAAATGAATGTGTTTTATGATCTAATGTCTAAAGATCATTAACTAATGCCTGCTATTTTCTGGAAATAATGCTGAAAAAAAGGCTTCAGATATAAACTTGAGTTTAAATTGCCCTTTTCAAATTGCCCTTTTCATGTGCTGTAGGTAATGGAGAGAGAATCACAGAGAGGTCTAGAGGTGCTGCTTACATTCAGGTAAAATGAGATTGTTCTCTGTAATTCAGAATTGACCTAGAGAGATTACTTGGTTTCCCTGGTAAAGGAAAAAAGTGATTGTTATGTCTACTTCTTTTATTTTAAATGGGCTGTAGCAGCTATGAGGACTTTTAGGCAGGACACAGTGTGTTTATCCTGAGGGCTGGCAGAAGTGGCATCTAATGCATTACTCCTTGTCCCTAATTCATGATATTGTGGATCTTTTGGGAGGTTGGCTCTCCCACATAGACCTGATTTTTGATTGTTTTGTTCACAGGATGCTGTGCCTCAATTCGCAAGCCATTCTGGCTGCATTGGAGAGGTGATTCGTGGCACAAAGTATTATTTGATGTGAATAAAGCTGTCTGGGGTTGGCCTCTTCAGGAGAATCTCTGGACTTGAGATATGCCAGTGAGTGGGTGTTATTCCCCTCAGTAGTGTAATTTGGATAGTATTAGTGTAGGAGTTAAATCAGATGTGTACTGGAGACTGCTGTGCTTATGGACTGAGCTCATAATATATAAATGCCTTATCTTCCAAACTCTACCCATAAGATATCTTTATATTCACAGGTATTTGCAATGAACTTGTCAGGCTGTTTGCAAGAGGAAGACTTTTTTAGATTGAATCCCTTAAGAAAGATGACTGTGCATCAGTGCACATTAGGGATGAAATTTTCAATGTGAGGACATCCTGTTGAGCTCTCTTTTGCCCTCAGCAGCTTATACGCCCCTTCCTCTGTGTGAAATGAAATATAAACATCTCTCACAGAGACTTAGTATTTTTAGGTTGATTTGAATTTACAGTCAACAGCTTAAAATCAGATTAAAGGTGATGAAATAGAATGAAGTGTTTCAACAAAATTTAAAAATAATGAAAGAGCTTACAGGAAGGAGTTTATCTTGTTATTTACATTATTCTGCCAATAGTTGCCATTGCTCAAGGAATTTACACCAACACATATCTACAGAGCAAGACATTGTCTTTAGACACTGTTACTCCACGGTAAATGAAAAGCAGTTTGAGGTAGTTGATCTCTCAGTGAGAAAGCAAATTGCTTTTTTTGTTGTTGTTGCTGTGGGTCAATGGGAGGTCTTTGGTACCACAGCACATCCAATTCTGACCCTGGCTATCCCTTGCAAGGTCCTTTTGTGAATTCACTCTCTGTGTGATCGCCTAAACTGTTGGTAAGGGGTAAGAGGTTTTGCAGAGCTACTGATAGTATGTAAGCTGAGGTTAGCAAAGCTCAGCAGCATTCCGTTGCATTTTTCAATTTGTTGTTTTGACATGTGTTCCCTTGCAAGTGGCTTAACCTTTCAGTGTACTTCAGCTCTGTAAAATGAAGCCAAAGATTAGTGCCCACCAAACAGACTTGGTGCAAGCATGAGCTTGTTGTATCCTAAGAGTCACAATGACACTGTAGTCATAGAAAATGGTTTAAATGTTACTAATACTTATTTTAAAGACAAACTTTTTAAACACCTTTTATACTAAGCTTTTTTTTTAAAAAAAAGAAGACTATAGGTTAAAAAGGAGTGCTTGCTTTATTAAGCTACACTTGTAATTTATCAGTCTTCACAACTGAATGCTTCCTTTTGGATGTAATACAAGATGTCCTTGTAGGCAATAAAGTATCATTTTCTTATAGAAAAATGAGAAGTTTGCCTTCTTTTCTCTGTGATTTAAGATCCTGGGATTCAAAGAGAAGGAGGATTTCTGGAAAGAGAAATGACAGTTCCTTTAGGTTTATGTTAATATTATCACAAGAATGGAAAAAGTCAGGAAATTCAAGATTTTTAGTAATGTTACATGTTCTTGGCTGAAGTAAGTTAACAAACCTATTGAAGCTAGTGGACTTGTGCTTACTTAGCACAAAGAGACCTGGAGCTATTTATTTAAACCATTCTTGATGAATTAATACACTAAAATTTCATTTTAATTTATCTTTACTTAGGCACTGTTGGGGAAGCTACAAGTTGAGCAGTCAGAGAAACTGGACTCCTCTTAGTGACCTGGAAAATCAAAGATGAGCTGAGCTTCTCTGCCTTGCTCACTCATTTTTGTTTTTTATATAGGCAGAAAGGATTTAGCCAGACTTGTCCAGACCACATATTTAGATTAACCTTCTTCTTCATAAACGTTTTGTGCTTCTGGTCATTGTTCTAGCAAAGAAGGACTAGTTGAATTTCTCCATGAGAGGACTACAGATCTGTGTATTATAATGCATAATTTGAAAGATGTATAGAGCAGGAATTAAATAACAATAGCAATAAAAAAGTTACTTCTAACCTGACATAAAAACTTTCTGTCACAAAGCACCATGCTTCGTCATGGGTCAAAGTTGATTTTTTACTAACAAACATTTTAGAAGGCTTTTTGCATTTGTAGAAACCGCTCCTAGATATTTTTATGTTGAAATCAAGTTTTTAATTGTTATATTATTATATAATATGATATCCCTGAAATATATAATATTATATAGTTTTATATAATTATATATTATATAATCTATATAATATAATATTATTAAATAATATTATTATATAATATTATATTCTCTGGAAAAGTGATGGAACAGCTCATGCTGGCTGTTTCTAGACATGTGGAGGAGAAGAAGGTGCTCAGGAGAAGCCAGCATGGATTCACCAAGAGGAAATCATGCTTGACTAACCTGATCGCCTTCTATGATGGAGTGGCTGGCTGGATAGATAGAGCAATGCATGTCGTCTATCTGGACTTGAGCAAAGCTTTAGACACCGTCCCTCACAGCATCCTCCTGAGCAAGGTTCAGAAGTGTGGGATAGATTAGTGGTCGGGGAGATGGATTAGGAATTGGCTCGATGGCAGGATGCAGAGAGTGGTAGTCAGTGGCACGGAATCCAATCTGTACTTAGCAGTGTCCCCCAGGGGTCAGTCCTCGGTCCCGTCCTGTTCAACTTATTCATTAATGATCTAGATGAAGGCATGGAGTGCTCCTTCAGCAAGTTTGCTGACGACACCAAACTGGGAGGAGTAGCTGAAAGCCCTGAGGGCTGTGCTGCCATCCAGAGAGACCTGGACCAACTGGACCACTGTTGAGAGGGACCTGGGTGTAGTGGTGAATAACAAGATGACCATGAGGCAGCAGTGTGCCCTGGTGGCCAAGAAGGCCAATGGGATCCTGGGGCACATTAAGAAGAGCATCTCCAGCAGATTGAGGGAGGTGATCGTCCCCCTCTACTCAGCCCTGGTGAGGCCAAATCTGGAGTACTATGTCCAGTTCTGGGCTCCCCAGTACAAGAGGGATGTGGAATTGCTACAGAGAGTCCAGCGCAGGGCTACCAGGATGATCA
>JAUBOD010000876.1:1240151-1259607 GCA_032353885.1 Nothura maculosa
TGCGTGTGCAGGGGGGTTGGACTAGATGACCTCTAAGGTCCCTTCCAACCTTAAGCATTCTGTGATTCTATGATTCTGTGATATTAAAGAAATAAAATGACCTTGGCCTGTAGTCACATTGACCAAGATTATGGTAGAAATTTTAATTCCCTAAATATAGGAATTTATACATTGAAATATAGATGCAGCCTTGAAATGTACAGTTTCAGCATTGTTGGATGTGATAAATATAGGCAATAAAGTAAACCTGTGCTCTGAACCAGATTGTATCAAGCATCATTGCTGCAGTTTGCTTGCTTTTTTCCCGTGCTTCTGTTCTCAACATTGGTTCTACAGATCGCTTTTCTTCATTTCAGAGTTGTATTTTGTTCTGAGACTGGGGCTAAGGAATTGTCACATCCCAAGAGGAATCTTGGTTTTATTTTTTAATCTATCTTGCTGTAGCTTTATTTCTGCAGCAAGTGGTTTCAGTAATCCATACTGATGAGTTGTCTGCTCTCCAGGTAAGGTTGACAGGTAGATTTATGAACCAGGAGGAGATAATCTGCTTCCACAAGAGGTCAATGGTACCAATGCACATAGCAACTAGTTTCTACCATGCTTCTGTAAGGGGCAGGTGTAGACAAATATCCCATCAAAAGGATCAAAAAAACCCCCCAAAACCTCACTGCCTAGAAGATACCTACAAAAAAAAAAAAACCAAAAAAAAAAAAAAGATAAAACAGATAAATGAGAGTGTTTTTAAGGCTTTCTTTCCTTTCAGTAGCCAGTTCTCAGATGCTTGGACTTTATCATTTGGTGCTGATGCAAAATGCTTGGGTGATGTTGCTTCAGTAGCTGTGTTTTAAGGGTTGTGAGATTACACAGTGTTGTATAGTGTACAGATAGCATAAAGGGAATTTGTTAATTTAGTAAAGTGGAATCTGTACAAATAATTAATACAATTTCTCCTGAAATCCGTATGGCTGCCTGCCTATTGTTAAAGGAGGTCACCATTGTGTGTAATTTTAGGACACTTCTCTCCCAGTTCGTGTGTGTGCAGACAACAAAGGTCTCTGGTGTCAGGACAAATCTCCCTTTTAATTTGTCAAGCTGCCTGCAAATCACTTCTGGAGAGAGGCAGCTCCATTAACATGAATTAATGGAGGCATTTTTGTGGGCAGGGTTCTTCTCGGAGTGCTGGTGTTCATAGTAATCAGTACATTTCATGAGCATGTTATTTCTATGCTCCTAAAGCTTTATGTCAAAGCTGGTTGTCTCAGGGTATATGTAGCTCTCCAACACAGTCAGAAACACATGAAGGTTTTTGTCTTGTTTTGGCATCCTGTCTGTGAGCAGCTCCTAGTCCCCCAAGGATAAACAGAGGAAAGCTTTTCTCTGCTATCTGGTGATAATTTTCTAAAGGTCAATGTTGTCATCCCTTTTACAGGAAATCTTACCTGTCAACTGCTGCCCCCAGTGCCTAGAAGGTTCTTTGTTTTGCACTTGCAGAAGCCATAATTGTGGGATTTTACATAGTCAGCTCCTGCTAAACCTTTTTGCACACGTATGTGCTTTATGCCAATATTTTTTTTTCAAACAATTTTTTATCTTCAAATTATCTTCCCCTTCATTTCTTATCTGTCATTCACACCAGTGACAAAATCAATCTCTTGAACACACAGTACAGATTCCTGACATAATAATAATTTAATTGTTGAGGAGGATTTTTTATCTCTCTCTCTTTTCTTTTTTTTTCTGTCAGATTTAAAAATATAATAAATATGAGATTCATATAAGCTGGAGAGACTGTGACTTCCCATGGCATTATTTTAACTTTTACATATAGAAGTCACTTGTAGAGCTGGAAAGGAGCTGGACAGGAATTTATGAGGAAAGGTTTTCTTTAATTTTACCATTTGAGAAGGCTAGTTTAGGCATATATTTACCAGTACTCTATAAGGACTTTATTACCTCCTGTATCTCTGTTCAGTACTGTCCAGGTTGGTGAATGAGCTTATATTAGGCAACATAATCGCAGCTGCCCAGTCCTTGTGGCCAGGTTAGAGTTGCATCTGAATTTGAGAGAAACATCTATTCCCTTTAAGGAAAAGGAAATCCACCCCATTTGCCATGAAATTTCCACTGTGGAAAGTTCTGTCACATCTTGGATGGGATTTCTGGTCACAACCCACAGCTGAAGGGAGGATAAATGCCTTTCTCAGCAACACTAATTCATACTTAGATGCTCCACACTCACCTGAGGTATTATGGAGAATGGCAAGTTGTGGACTTTAACATTTTTTCCCCATGAGTTCCCTTGAATTCCTGAAGCCCCAGGCTACTACAGCTGTTGTAGCATGGTTGAGCTTTACAACATTTTTGCAAAAGAATCTTCAAAAGCCCTTACTTCACCCCACTGCAAGCTCTTGGTTTTCTTTTAATTAACAGACTTTAATGGGAGATGAAGAATGATTTCTGCCCAGTTGTAGTCATATGGCAGTGTTTGGACTGGAAGAAGGGACAAAATAAAATAAAGGAACATTTTAATTTGGATTAAGCAAACATTTATCTGCTCAAACTGGTCAGAGAGAAATTAATTGTTTTATTCTTCTGAACTACTAATTACATGTACAAGCGAGTCCATCTAAGCTTTTCCTGCATGCTCTATCATTAAAGAATGGATTACGTCTGAATTAAATTACTGTATTTTCATCAGAGGTCTCTGTGGGTCAGGATAGTTGGCAAGATTTATAGGCTAAAAGGAAAGAGGTCAATGGATGTCAGCGTTTAAGAAATATATTGTTCTGCTGGGGGAGTAATCCTTTCCTGGGAGTCTACATTGTTCTTTTTCTCATTCTTAGCATCCCTTCACACCCGTGCACTGCACGGACATTAATTCTAGACTAGTGTAGTTCCTTGTCACTTCTTGCCCTTTCAGAGGATCGAGACACATTGTGTCAAGTGCACGCCTTCCAAGTCCCTGTCTCAGACAGGGACACAAAGAGATCATGATGGCAATGCTTCCAAGAAGAGATCTATTCTTAGGCCTTTTTTTGTTGTTGTTGACAGTGGCAGGGCCCACGGTCACTAAAGGGACAGTTGTTTTCGCATTGCGATAACTGTAAAAACTGTCTTCTCTCTCCTCCTCCGGCTACATGGAAAAGTAGATCAGAGTGGAAAAGAGAAAAATTGACACTAAAATTGTTTTTTGAAGGTGAGATCACAGGCAGATGATGTCACCTTCATGTCAGCAGCGTAGAGCAGTGATTTAAGAAACAATGACTAACTCTGTTGTTGCTTTTAAAAGTGACAGAAAAATAACTTTGGGTATCAATTGTTTTTCTACCCTTTCATAAGAGACTTTTTCCTAACTTTACCAAATTTGAAAAAAAAAAAAAAACAGGCATGTGAAATGCAAACGGCTACTTAATGAAAATTAAATACATAAATAACTAAATTTCTCCTGGTGTTTGATCAGCCTCCTGTTTATGCAGCATACAAAGCAAAAGCAGGAAATCATAAGCACCATTGGAGTCTTGTTTCTCTAAGCCATATTAGTTGCATTATTACCGTAATTAGCACATTCTGTAGTACAGCCGAATACGCCAGAGATTGGCCCTGGTTCCGGGCTTTAGGACAAATGACTTTTCTCTATGAGAGCCAGCGAAGAGGCCTAGCTTTTCCTCGTCTCTGGGGCTTCAGCATTCACAGGATCTGGGTGCAGAGCTCTGGCAGGGCTGGATGGGAGCCAAGCTTTTACCAGGTAAGGCACACGTTGTTCCCTCTATGCAATCCTGATCTGTTCTTCCACCATGCAGTGGTCCTTTGGATGCAAAACTGGTTTCTACATCAGCCACACGAACACACCTAAGAGGAGATAATAAAACAATGAACCTCATGCATCGAAGAAGCAGACAGATTTCACCTGGTTCCTATGGGTCTCAGCAGACCCGTAGGAGGATCCCAGCACTCCACCTGCATACAGCTTACCCTTGACATTTGCTGATTTTCCAGCCCAGCAGCTGTATAAAGAAAATCGCAGTGAGACTTGGGTAACTTGCACAGTTCCGCCAGATTTTATTGCCTAGCTATTTACAGGGAGAGTGAATGAGTGAATAGTTGCCAGACAATTTGTTATGTGGTGTTGCTGTAAAGCGGATGATAAGATAATGCTTCCTATTATAATCTACTAATTCAGGCACAAACAATTTTGCTCTGATTTTTCCTGGTGCATGAAGTGGTTCATGGGAGAGGGCAGAGAGGTGTCTGAGTAAACAGTCCTGACCTTGATTTTGCAGCTATTTATTTATTTGAACTTACAATTTTCTCCGATTGCTCTTTTTCCATGTGAGCATTTGCAGCAGTGTGTGGGAGGAAGAAAGCTACGTGACTGTGAGGGGAAGAAATAAACCATGAAAGGTTCTTCATTACTATTTTGTACACATCCTTGGGAATCCTACTGATGGGAAATCTCTCTGGATCCCAGATGTCTGCCCTGCCAAGTTGAATCTCACACTATTAACAGTGAAGAAGGAAGGGATTTTCACAGACTCATAGGAACTGACACAATGCATTTTTTTCAGGATCTTCAATTCTGTCTTGACCATAAAAGTAGGTGGGGAAGAGAGTAAGGTGTGTCCAAAGGGAACCAGGAAATTTTCCATCGAATTTCATCCTAACCTCAGAAGCGTGAAGATGTTAGTATTTCTATTACAAAATTATTCTGTAATCATATAACTTATACACTCTGGTTATCTAATATATACAGATAGATATATCTAATAATATAAATAATAAAAACAATATCTAACATTTCTGGAATCATTTCATCTTAAATCCATACAACCAGAGATTTACATTGCCCTGTCCGTACTGGTACCCTTACTCAAAAAAGAGTGCTCTTTGGAGTTCAAAGACTCATGGAGTAGGTTATGAGGAAAGGACCTTTTGAAGGATCTAGTCCAACACCTTACGCAGAGCAGGAACAGCCTCAGAGCAAAAGCAAGTCACTTTGGACTGCATCCCATTGAATTTTGAAGCTGTCTAAGGGTGAGGATGCAATAGCCTCTCTGGGTCCTGGTGCCAGTTCTGCGTAACTCTTCTGAGGAAGAAAACTTTCTCTGTTTCCAGTTAATTTTTCCCTTCTTAATGTTTATGCCTGATGGCTTTTACTGTGCAGCTCAAGACTGCTCTAGCTTTAATCTCCATAATCCAGATCCTTCAACCTTTCCTTATGTGCTGTGTTCTCCAGGCTCTGCCACACTTAGGGACTCAGTGGACTCACTCCAATTTGCTTGTACTGAGACACAAAGCTGGGCATGTCATGAGGCTGAGTGGAACTATCATTTCCCCTGACTTTAGAGCCAAATCACTTGATGCTGAGTTATATGATGTGTCCCAGCACCTCTGTCTGTGTCCTCTGGTGTGTGTTGCTTGGCATTTACTATCACTGACATTTTTGTTTTTATTATGTTGCTTTAGTGAAGTTAGGCCTCCCTAAAATTTCTCATAGACCTGTCAGATGATAAATGTAGGTTATCTGCAACCTTCATTACCTTAAAATCTCCACCACACACACATGCTTTCCTGATCTGTAATATACTTAGGAAAAGGCATAAGACCTAAGAGGGAAGCTCTAGGAACGATAAACTTTTTCCCCAGGATGGAAGCTAGTGATTAAACATCGTTCTTTTTTCTCTCTCCTGCTCATTTTTCATCTATGACACTGTTTTCCTCTCATCCGTGGTTGATTAGTTTCTTTATTGGCTTTGAATATGAGAGCTCATCAAAGACTTGTTGCAGACTGCCTGCTGAATTATGGTAGAATCTTGGGTAAGGACAAGAAAAAGATGCTGGTAAGTGCGGCATGCACAGAGAATGAAGTTACTATCTGCCTGGCAGACAGGACCTTATTTTGTTAGTAAACACTGCAGAACAGCATAACTCATGGTTATCGTGGTTGTTTTGACCAGTGACTTTATTTGGTGTTGATGGAATTTTCTGAGGGAACCACATCTTCTTCCTTATAAAATAAACCTTAACAAAAACACATCGCCGACTTTGGCCCGTCTGGAGTATAACAACAGTCAAGACTTTTGATAGTCAGAAGGTGCATCTGAAGAGAGGGTTGAGGACCTGCAACATGTCAGTGTTAAAGTTCTACATAGACTTTCCCACAAATGTGGAGAAAAAATAAGACACTACAAAGATAGCCATTTGAAAAGCAGGCAAGTGATCAATGCAAGCAGGGACTAAGGACTAATCAGGTGTGTAGGCTGACCTTTTGATGCTGAATAAAATGAGCAATAAAGTGGAAGAGTCCTTGAAAGTGAAGACCTGCTGCTTGTTTGATGCAGCAGGGTAGGGAAGGAAGGGAGAAACGTTAAAAAAGGAAGCATGGTGCTAGGGAAACGATCTTCACAGCAGCAGTACAGATCAATATACCATCATGGCAAGACTCGGGTTTGTCAGCAGCCAGGAAAAGGATGCTGCAGTAATTGAGACATGAAGTGATGAAAGTCTAGATAAGAATTTAACAGCAAGGCTGAGAGCAAAAGATGTGTTTGAGGGATGTTAATTGGGAGGAATCAGTGGAGTCCTGGGCATGTCCACAGTGCTCTGAGTGCAGCCCCTGTGGATCAGCCTGCGCTAGGCTCATCCTAAACAGCTCCATAGTCAGAAGCAGCAACAGTGCTGTCACTCATGCTTCAATGTGGGCAGCTCCTCAAATGGATTATTAAAGCTCGGACCATAGCTACTGCCACCAGATTTTGCTGCTCTTTTTCCTCTGTACTCTAAATCCAGCTCTGTTGGAGACAGGGTGCAGGGCAAATTGCTTTTAAAGCCCTGAAACATTGCTCCTTTCTGCATTTTTTTTAAAATTATTATTATATTTTTCTTTTGGGCTCTCTGGCCCATACACACATGAATAGTTGGAGTTTCCCATTTCTGTGGTTTGGCAGCTGCTCAGATTCCATTCCAGTTCTTGCACACTCCATTTCTTTCACTTGGTACTAGAATCAATAGCATGGCATTGGCAAATACAGAAGAAAATTAACAAATTAGGGATGTTTTCAAAATCATGAAGAAAAACATAGAATTGTACCCATTGGAAAATTATGTGCGGAAAATTAAAAACAAAATCAAGCCACCAAGGCAAACAATGAAATCAACCAGAAGTTCTGTCACAAGCAGAAAAATTGATCACCTTTCTGCAGGGTGCTGGATTTGATGAGAAAAATAATCACAAAAAACAGTGCAGTATAATACAGTCACATTTTCCTTGTAGATGCTTACTGTGATTTATCCCCAAGTATTAAAAGTCAATTATCTCATTAAAACTTGTCAATGCATTTTCCTGAGGCCTGTTCATTGCAGTTATGTATCAGTGACACAATGTTTTGGGTGCTGCATCCACTTGCACTTGAAATGGGAGATCTGCAACTGACTTTAGGGTATATAGGGCTGAGATTTAACCACCATGGCAACTGAAAAGAGGCGATTCAAGGTCTTTCTCTAACAATGCAATAGTGCACCTGTTTAGAAACAAGTGATAACTTACAATGGATTGTAAATATGCCCATGTGGTTAATATTTATCTTTATTTGCGCAGGCACAGGCATGAGTCTTATTACCTCACACATATGTGACACAGCTGCTGAGCATGAGTTTTCTTGCAAAAGTAGAAGCTTCAGGAAGCTTCAGAAATCATAGAATCAAAGAATCACAGAATGCTTAAGGTTGGAAGGGAAGACCTCAGAGGTCATCTAGTCCAACCCCCCTGCACACGCAGGGTTACCTAGAGCACAGGGCACAGGGCTGCATCCAAGAGGGTTTTAAAGATCTCCAAAGAAGGAGACTCCACAACCTCTCTGGGCAGCCTGTTCCAGGGCTCTGTCACCCTCATAGTGAGGAAATGCTTCCTTAAGGTCCCATGGAACTTCTGGTGCCTCAGCTTGTGACCATTTCCTCTAGTCCTATCACTGTCCACTACTGAATAGAGGCCAACCCCATCCTCCTCACTGCCTCCCATGAGGTATTTATAGACACTGATCAGGTCTCGCCTCAGCCTTCTCTTCTCCAGGCTGAACCAGCCCAGCTCTCTCAGCCAAAAATGTTATTAAAACACTGAAATACTCAGAGGGAAAATCAGCAGTCTGCTGATTTAAAAATCCTTTGTTACATCTGCCACGGATTATTTCTTAAAGAAGTCAGAAAACCTTGAATTAACCTTGCTACCTTAAATACAGTTCCTAGGGAGCCTTAATCAAGTTTGTAATACCTTTTAAATCTAACAAGGAGACAAAAGCAATGGGAGCAGGGGGATGCAGCAGTGTGAGAAATGCCGCCCTTGGCATTTAAACTTGAATTAATCTGCTGTGACACTAGTAATATTTGTTGGTGAGTTAGGGAGAGGATGTTTGCATCTGTGTATGGAAGCCAGATGTCAGCTGGTTTTAAGACTGGTGCCTTGGATAAAGCAGCTTCCCTGTTTTCCTGTTGCTGAACTTACTACCGAAAGAAGCCTTTACAGAGGTTCTCTACTGAACCAAAGGAATCCTGGCCGTGGGTAACTTCTCTGACTGTGCCTGTTGGTCCACTGTGGTTGATGCAGTATATATTTTGCATAACTGCTCAGCAGTATGTTAAAATCTTATAAAGCAACATTCCCTCCAGCTGAGGTGGCTAAGTGAATCCCCTGGCTGCTCTCTTCTTTAGCCTTTTCACAAGACTGCTGAGTCTTGGCCACAATATGTTTTTGTAATGCAGGTACATGTCAGGGAAAAACAGAGGCTATCAAATCATTTTTGGCCAATAGCACTTTGCAGAGCATTTGTACGGTGGGAAGAACATGATGAAAGCCATTTCTAATCCCTGAGCTCTGCATTCCAAGGGAATGATGCAATTGCAACTGATAACATAAATGGATTATAATGAAATTCACATGTAGCCAGTGCAGGGCTTTCTGCTTTAAAAGCAAAGAGATTGCTGCTCTTCTGGTAAAGCCTTCCAGAGGCAGGTGTTAGTGGCTTTCACTTCAGGACATTGTTTCTATGTTATTCTTTTTTTCCTCCCTGCCATATACCTCTGAAATTTTGACAATAGACTTGGGCTTCACTCCCAACCTTGACATTTTCATTTTCTTAGAAGTAACTCAGCAGCATTTGCTTTTGCCTTGAGCCATAAAAGAAAAAATATTTAAACAAAAACAACCAAATGTTGTATCAAGTCTGATAAATTATTTCTGAGGTATCATTCCAAATGTAAGATTTGGATAACATCAATTGAGATTATTTGCCTTGAAAAATGTCAGTTTTATATGTCAGAGAAAAAAAAATTATTTTGTGAGAATTGTCCTATGCCGTTCTACTTAGCTTAAGTTTGAGCACAGTGCTAAAAGTGGCTGTGTGCATTTGGCCTACATGCATACATTTTGATGACCAGGTTATTTATTTGCTGTGCTACTGTTGGTAAAATGTTTATTTATGATGTTGAATTTGATTTTTGTTAGTTTTAGTAATTATTTCCAAGAGAAAAAGCAAATTCTCAGTCCAATTGGGAAGTGACATGCTTTCTCAATTTTGAGTTGCCCTGGGCAAGAAAGTGTCTGCTAAACATAGCCCTAAAGTATCTTCTAAATTGTATTAGCATGTCCTCATCCTATACTAGCTGGAGACCAAACAGGATTTAGCATGGTGGGTCCATCCCATCTCAACTGACAGCATTATGGGCTTCTTCTCCCCTTCCTCACTGTAAGGAAGTCTGTCCTAAATCTGTACCCTAACCCATCACCTTTACTTAATGCAAAAGAACCACAAAAGTGCAGTAAAAATCTCATACAGGTCTATTCTGAGAAGCAGAAATAGTTTTCGCACTTATTTCTCCTCCATCCCAGCTCTCTCCTAGGTTTCACCATAAAAATAGAAATCTGACTCCTCAGAAAAGCTGAACTCTTCTAGAGAAAGTACAATGAGTGCAGACACTCTAAATAAAAGATGTCCCTAGTGAAGGGCTATTCTCCAATCTGAAGGAAACAGCTATAAACACTAAAAGTCAAGCTCAAGTTTAAAAAAGGGAAGAAAAATTAAAAAAAAAGGGAAACATTTTCCAAACTCCATGAGGCTGTCAGGTTACAAAGCTAAGTCTTTATCTTTTTAGTCCACCCTCATGACCCGAGAGAATATAATATATTACACAAAAAGGTACAGAGATCACAAACTTCTCATAAATAATGATCCTGGGCTTTTTAATATAACATATTTATTTTGATAAAAATATGTAGAAACATCTCAGATTTCCTAAATATTCAGAGAATCTTTATGGCCATGATAAGCAAAGGCTGGTGGGTGCTCTCCTTACTTTCAAAACAGCATTGAAATCAATGGGATTATTCATATGAGCAAAGGTAACAATGTCAAAAAGGGCCTTCTTGTTCTAAGTGGTCACATTAAGTGTTCTAAGTGGTCACATCAAAACTCCTGTGGAACAAGGGAATAAGGCTGGCAGAGCGAAGTCCTTTTTGTGTGTTTAGAAATCTGTTATATTTTGATGACATTTTTTGAAGGAATGGAAATTTCAGAAAAAAAAACCAACCATTTATCATTATGCCTGGGTAATACAAGGCTTATCATAAAAGTCCAGATATGCAGATTCACATCTCCTATACCTTGGACCCATCCAGAGTCTGTTTTCCATTTGCCAGGAGCCAGGACCGTGGTGCTGTGATCTGGTCCTTGTAGTGCCTTTTAAAAAATTACACTCAATGAGCTCGGCTCCCCACTGTGGTCCCCACTTCCAGTGAAATCCTGTTGACTTGAGCCCGGTTAATATATCAATCAGCGAGACTTTTAAATCAGGAATTATACAGCTGATTGCAGGGAGCCCACATGTGAATGCAGGCACAGCACGCTGACGGAGTTGAATAACAAGAGATGAACCTTAGAAAAGACTCTGTTCTCGTGGGTTTACTGTCAAATTTTCCCCCAAATGCTGCAAGCAGGCCACTGATTAAATGCCAGTGGTATCTGGACAGCAAAGAGCTGCATTTACCTTCTCCACTGTCATAACACCATGATCCATGGTCATTTTCCAAGTATCCCAAGGCATTGCCCTGAGTGGACAAGCTTTGTCTCATTATACACAGTTTGTATTTTTGCTAAGAATCCTTTTTCTTTTAGCTTCTGCTTTTTTACTTTTTTTCTGCATTTGTTTTCCTTCTCTTACATTTCCCTCATTCCTGCCTAAGCTGAAAGAAGCCAAGCTATATCTTGAGTTGTACTCTGCAAAGCATGGATTTGAAATTAGCAAAACAAGCTAGTCCATTCTCAGTTTATTAAAAAAATGTTTTTCAGGGACTGATAAGGAAACCAATTAAAAGCCATGAAGTCTATTTTAATAATATTGCTAAATGGAGCACTTCATAAATTGAAGATTCATCATGCACAAAAAAAAAAAAAAGATTTATTGTGATTTATTAAAATGAGTCCAGGATTCTCTAAAGAGCAGAATACTTACTTTTTTCCCCCTGTTTTGAAATCTGTTCATATTTCTTACTCCTCACTCAAGCAAACTTCCTGCAAACTGCCAGGAGGCATTTCAACAGCTGTGATGTGGCTGAACACAAGGGAATATTTGCTTGAGGACACCATGGAGCAGGGCGAATTATATGCAGTGAACAAATAATTTATTAGGTTGGCCCCATTTCATCTTTGTCATTTGTGTGTGAACAGATCGCTAGTTTTGCAATGCTGTTTGTTTTTCAGAATTCAGCACATGCTTTAAACAAATGTAACCGCTGAATTTCTCATGAACTTTAATCACTTATACCTCCAGATATTCAAAGCATACTGGTTTTGCTCTTTTAATTGGATGCATAGCGATGGTCTCCCAGCTGGACAGGATTTGGTGGTTTCTCAGATGAATTCATTTGTAAAAATCATACTGTGTTTTCATTAAGATTTTTTTACAATCTATTTAGAATGTACTATTTCAAAACCAAATTCCAGGTATGGAATTTGGTTTTTAAAGATTTGGGAAAAGAGGAGCAAACCTGAAAGAAATTAGCAAAACATTTGATATTTGTGTATCTCCACTTTCAGATGAATGCGTACTCTTAGGTGACTATTCTGACAATTTCCATTTGAGGTTTAGCTAACCTAATGATGGTAAAGATATGATGACAAGTGTAATGATCATGTTTTCAGCAGTTTAAAGCTAAAAGCAAGAGAGTCTTATAGGTACTATGTGTAAACAGTGATATGCTTTCTACTCAGGTCTAAATGCTGTGTGCATATTAAGTATCTCTTCTCTTGACAGTAGACATGGTTTAGTAAGATTTATATTTTGATTTGCATGGAAGTAAATCAGTAGAAGATTGGATGAATTGAAATGTGTAAACTTTTCTAGCTGAAGAAACCAAATTACTGAAAATGCAAAACTAGTTACCTGCTTCATTAAGAAGCATGAGTACAAACAATTTTTATGAAAAAAAAGGTAACAATTGGCTTGAGAGTGATTGCAGGAGTTACTCTGTGTACTAATTGGCTTGTTCAGGATGTACACAAAATATGATTTACCAATCATTTGTAGTTTTTGTAAGTGATAATATGGCAGTTAAAGCATGATTTATTTTTTCCACAATGTTGGTATATTAACTTAAAGTGCTCATCTGAGCTTAATTCAGAGCTAAGAAAGAGGATTTATTTAAAAGTATTACCTTTCAAGTCTCATGTCTTCATCTTCTCTCTAGATGCCCTTTATATGGTATACATTGTGAGTACTCATGCTTGCACTATGGCTCCTGAAGTTTTTTATGTGCACAAGATATTCCTCATATCCTGTCTGATTTTCCCTCACCTTTTTCTTAGAGGTGGGGGATACTGCAGTTCTACAGTGTGCAATGCCATGGACATTTTCATGGTAGACAACCACAGTGTCTTTTGTAAATGCTGTTTCCCATGATGGACCAAAGAGTGTGCAGATCTCACAGTGATACTTCAGACAGCTGGGGAAGCAACAAGAGGAAATGAACACATGGGATGCTGCAGTATTGCAACATGCGGCAAGGATATAGTTAACTTCAGAGGGAAACAGACTAAAATGTTAAAAAGAAATCTTATTAAGAGGTATTTTACCCTGTAGATTGGAAGGAAAAGTGAAATTCTCATCTGTAAAGGTCTTTTATTCCCTGCGCTTCATCTATTTCACTTTCAATTTGCCGAGATTTCCTCTGCAGACAGCACAATTATTTCTCTAATGTCTATACGCCTGACCAAGAGAACTTACCTAAAAAGGGATCTTTTCCTTGGGCCCAAAGCCCAAAGGTCTACTGAGCAGGCTAACACTGAAAAGATCTGTTTGTTAGATGGGGGAATAAAAGGGTCTGCAAATGCCCTACCAGGAGACCACTCTTGTTAAACAGGAATCACAGAAATCCATCCTTGGAGCTGGTGTGATGATTGATGGGTCAGTAGAGGTTTTTTTTCCCTTAGTGCTTGAAGCAGGTGAAAGAAGCATAGATTCTGCTTTAATCCAGCCCTGCAGGATGAGAGGGGATGAAGTTAAATTGAGCTAGTTACAGAGAAAAGTGTTGGAGCTTCTCAGAATTTCTAAAAATTTCAGTGAAAGATACGCTGAGACATGGAGAGACAGCTTGACTTTTGTTTATAAATATTTGTATGTCAGGCTGAGAACTCCTTCAGCTGTGTACATATATTTAAAAATATTTGAAGATTAAAAAAAAATCTGAGTCTAAAAAAGGAAATGAAATGGATTAACTGGTAACCAAATTTAATTCTTACTGATGCAGGACAGAGTGGAAGTGCCTGCTAGGCAATTGTTCATGTACTGTGTCCATGTCATATTTGAGCCTGACTCCCTCTGAACTTATGCTCACAAGTTCACACTGCATTTTGCAAACCGCTCATTAGCACTTGCCATTGTGGCCCTGCATGCGTGAGCAACACGATGATGTAAATCAGGCTGCAGTCGGAAGAAGAGTTTTTATAACCCTGTTTATTTTAGTAATTCAATCTTCTCAAGTAGGGGGGAAAAAAAAAAAACAGTATTAGCACTATATATTGTTTTTTTTTCTGACGATTGACCCAAACCACTATTATGATCGTCAGTAAGGGTCTGATTTATTGTATCCTTGTTACCTGTACCTACTTTTCATGCATCTCATTTCTTTCCTTCCCTGCTTTTGCTATCAAGCTGCCACCAAGCACAGAGCATCATCAAGTGTCCACTTTCTGCCTTCCCCTCCTATTTCCTCCTGGGCATTGGTTATCTGTGCTCTGTACATATTCCTACAGCACAACAGGTAGTAAGCAATTTAGACTTCAATATATCCACTGCTTTACACTATGTCAAAAGGGGTTGCATATAGATATTAAAATCTTGCACTTGGTTTCTAAAATCAAACTGATTGGAAAGCAGAAAAAAGTCTTTTTTGTATCCCAGGCTTTCATTACTTACTGGATATTACCACTGCTGAAATAAATAGCAGTCTTTTACTGACTTTAACAGGGAGATATCTGATTATGAGAACGATTTCAAATATGCCCAGAGGTCACAGTGGAAGCTGCTTTTGCCATTTTTTAAAAGGCTTCAGGTTCCTCACCAAGCCCCGAGTGCACACCCCAGGGTTTCAAAAGGAGGAGGTTAAGTTTCCAGAAATCCTGTCTATAAATATTGATGAGGGAGCTGTGCAGAGCATTTCTGTGTTGAAAGATGCTACTTTCATTATGAAAATGCAACAAGGAAGAAATCAGGCTTTTCTGAAAACTAACTCATGCTTGTGGGTGCTGAGGACCAGAAAAACATGATGCTGAGTAATGAAATACTTAGGCAGTATTGCAACTGGAATGACACCTCTGGAAAGGCATAAATTTACCATAAAGGTACATTCAGGCCCATATGGATAATTTTCAATGTTTATTTTGGAGAATTTCCTGTAATTCTAACAAGCCTAACAAGCTCACTATCTTCTGGCATCTTTCTTTGTACAATGACAGTTTCTTTGCTTCAACAATATTGAATAGATTGGACTGGAGCTGATCAGTATTGTAGCCAGTGCTCGATGCAAAGGGTCCTCAGTGAGGATCATTTGCAGCTGTCTCAAGGCATAATGAGTTCAGCAGCCACCAAGAGCTTTATCTTCAGTGGAATATTAAAATATTTGTGTCTATGAAAGAGTTTATCTTACTACTGTTGAATTATATCTCCAGCCTGAACTAGAAACATTGACTGAATATAATGCTCTTGAAGATTGGTCTGCGTTGAGCAGCTTATCTCTATCTGTGCTCTTTGCAAATGTGGTGTTTTTTTTGTTGTTTTTTTTTTTTTTTTGTGGAGTCACTTCCCAGAGCCAAGCAATGGGAGACAATCAATTTGAACTGGAGGAATAGTGACCCTCATTTCTACTTCTTACATTTAGAGTGTTTAGTGACCACTGACAACTTTCTGCAACAGTCTTCTGAAATGGGTTCATGCTATTATCATCCCTGTTTCTCAAGTAAGGAATGGGAAAAAATGTGAATTTCAAGTGTCTTTTCAAGGAATAGCTGTCAATGGTGAGCAGGGATAATCATGAAGGATTGTGAAATTCACAATTTTGTGAATGCACTATTTTGTGTGCTCTCACCCTTCAAGGTGATATGTTCAGAATTATATGCCAAAGATGAAGAAAACCAAGGGGCCTTCCAGTCCTGAGAAAATTATGTGGATTCCATATATATTTACTTTAATGCATGGGAACAGTTTATATTCCTGTTTTTTAACATAAATTAGGAATCATATGGAAGAAATAAATCTATGACAACTTTAAACCTTTTTTGGTCCCATTTGTGATTTTCGTTTCAACAGATGTCTCTCCTTTATATTTACAATAGCCATTTTATATTTTGAATTATCTTGGGGTTCGATGATTGCTGACCGTCTTAATACACTTTGCCTGGTGCCCTTTTTCAGTGATACTGCAGAATTTATCTTCTAAAGCCTTGTCTCCAGCACACAGATTTCTGAGTGTAATAAGTTTTAAACTGCTTCTGCAATGCCCTGTGATCTATGGCTAGTAGCAGTGCTGGTTGAACAATATCCCTGCTGTACTTCTTGATGCTGAGATCCCTGGGGTGTAACCTGGAGCTCAGATATAACCTGGGTCTAAACATGAGTAGGAGGAAATGTTGGGCAGTGTCTGCCCAGAATTTACTTAATCAAAGAAAGGAGATTTCATGGGTGAGATAGGGCAAGTTGTGCATAGCGTGCCCAATAGCATTGCAGAGCTTTCTAGGAAGTGGAGAACACAGGATGAATAAACTCCCAGCCCACTGAGCATCAAGCCTGGAGATGACCTTCTTTATTCTGCCTGGGAGCATTGGCCCTTCAACTCTACCTATCCAGTGAGAGGAAACAACTCAACAGAGCTCTGGTGAGGAAGAGGTCATGGACACGTCCCAGCAGTTTTCATTAAGGAAGGAGAAAAAGTGGTCACTGTGTGTGGCCTTCTCCACTGTTTCTGATAAACATCTTGTTGCAGGAGTTCCACCTCACAAGCTTAGTTGTTCTGCGGACTTCTGGCTACCTGATTTCCTGCAAATGCTGTTGGGCTTGTGCTCCAATCAACTGGAATATTTTATTCATAATCATTTGGTGTCCAGAACCCCTAATTAACAATTGTGTGTTCATTTGCCAGGTGCCATAAAAGAAAAATAGAAGCACAAACTGTACTTTCATTTTCTAAGGGTCAGCAGATATTTTTCATTATAAATCCTATTTCCCAGAGGAGTTCCTGAAATTACTTTGGTATTTTAGTATTTAAAAACAAATGGTAGCCAGCATGCAATTACATTTGTTATTGATTGAAAACTCTGTAGGATGCAGTATTTTATTTTAAGTTATCCTTTGTAAATGAGGGAGAAAAATGTTATTCATGTAGTCTGCCAGAAATACTTGGCAGGGGGCTGCGTGGTCCTTTTCTTGCTCAAGGAGGTCCTACCATGGTGAGATGCCTCTGTTCCCACTTTTGTTACATGGTGAATCAAGAGTTTTTGACACATGAGAGGATGAGGACTTAGCCTGCCTATGTTTTAAAAAATTCTTTCTCCCTTTTCTCCTTTCTGTCTCAGTTCCTTCCAGTGATGATAACTATATAACTGACTGTGAGACATGATCATCACATTAATTCCTGAGTACCTTGACATTAAATCACAATCAGGAAACCGAAGGAGGATAATTAAAAATAAACAAACAAACCAAGTCAATCAATGGTTCCAGAATCAGTTGTGCAGTCCCTGCTATTGGAATAAAAGCTGTTGTGATTACATCAATTTTCTTCAGAAGGTGAAAAATGATTTCTGCATAGATTTCAACAGTCAGACAGTGAAATAGTTAAGATAGTCTTATATGCTTCACTAAACTGTCTATGTAAATACGTTTGATATAATATATGAAGGCTCCACAGACCATGGGTTTGTATCCTGCCTGCTGAATCTGTCCATCTCAATATACATCTGTAGTTTCTGTGGGAAGAGGTTTTTAAGCAGAGTTTGGCAACTTGCTGATTTCATTTTGTACACCCATCATCTTTTTCTGTTACAGTTCCCAGTACAGCTTTTAGAAGCAGGGTTTCAATTTTGCTTATTTATAATGGGTAGTCATAGTAGAGGATTTAAGCGAAGAAAAATGTAAGCCAAAAAGATAGTATCTCCTTGAAAATCGTGAAAATTGAATAATTTGTACTCCACTCGGCATTGTTTTATTTTTCAACAGTGTAAATACATAAACTTCCCATCACAGCTTTTGGAATTTTTGGACACTTTGAACAATTTCAGGACAAGGAGAGACTGACAGTTCTGCTTTCACATAGAAAATAGTATCTTGCTAATTCCAGCTAGTGACCCTGCACAACTGCTTTTACATGCCAGTAGACTAAGGAAATCTGGATTATTTTGGTGCGGAAAAAAGTGGACAATCTTCTGACTATTCTTTTGACTTTAAAGTGAGGTGAATGAATTGAATTTAATTCATAACAACCAGCAAGTGGTGGATCAGTCTAGTTAATCTGGGGACTTGGAAATTTGTGAAGTTTTCTCTGCTGCTTTTAAATTTTATGTATTGTTTGTGGTCGTCTGCTGAACCACAGGGCAAATTCACCTGAAGGGAGGAAGTGGGCAAACTATGCTGTGAAATGATGCACCTCAACCCTGCTCTGAAAGAATAATTTATTGGGGATGGAGTAGCTGGAATTACCTGCCTCTCTCTGAGTCTAGGCCTTTTGATAATACTGTCACATAAATGCCACATATTGGCTCATTCTGGGGATTCTTTTCTCACTGGGAACTGTACTAAAACTTCTAAGAGGTTTATGAAACTGCTATTTGACAGAAATATTTTATTCTAAATGGGATTAAATCCAAGATTTAGTCCTTAAAGTTTCCCCATGTTCCTCAAAATATCACAATCCATATCCCACGTGTCTCTATACACGTTTATTTCCTTAGCACTCTTTAAAATTATTGGTTAAAAGTTGACTATTCTTTTTGATCTCTCTCTTTTTCCTTCTGGTAAACTTCTCCCTCCTTTTCCAAATGTTTTTGACTTCTCTACTCTTTGCTGCTACTTTACAGAACAGAAATTACATATATAGGAAGATTATTTCAACAAAGCACAGCAGAATTTCAAACTGTATTCTCACATGATTATATACCTGCATCTGATCATTGCATCTGGCCTTATATTCAAAATAAATACTTATTTTCATGTTGGATGAGCCTTATTAGAACATAATATTTTAATGAAAGTTTTTTCACTTTTTGTGGAAATATTAAATATCACCTCTGTTTTCAGTTTCTTTTCTGTCAGTTATGCTTTTTTGACTGAACACTGACTACAATATTTTTTATATTTCAATATGCCTGTCAGTGCAGCACAATTCAGATGTAAACAATTTTGTTCCTGAAAACTTCCATTTGAGTATCCTTCACTACCATTGTAATCACATATCTCTTTTTGTACTTCTGATGATGGATCCATGCATTTATGGTGAAGCTTCAGAGATGACTGATTCAAAGTGAGGTCAGAGCAGTAGTTGTGAAATGCAGTACTCATCTGACAGCAGGGTAGGAGATCTATTAGAGGTCTCAGTCCAGTTCATATTGGAAGTGAACTTCATCATATAGAACATAAAATAGCAAAGTTATTAAAATTTCATGAAGCTATTGATTTTCTTCCCCCTTTGTAGAAAAAAATGCTCTAATTTTACCTTTTCCCAAGGTAGTGCTCTTTTGCTTAGCAATGAGATGAATGAAAACCGGATTTTGAATATAAAGCTTGTATGGTTTCTTGGATCAAGGAATTCAGGTTGTATAGTCTCTTCATACAGGCTCCTTTTTAGGAGTGTTCACAGAATCACAGAATCTATAAGGTTGGAAGGGACCTCTAGAGATCATCTGGTCCAACCTTCCCGCTCCAGCAG
>JAUBOD010000876.1:1259707-1311437 GCA_032353885.1 Nothura maculosa
TCTAGTCCAACCTTCCCGCTCCAGCGGGCACACCTAGAGCAGGTGGCACAGGGTGGCATCCAGGCGGGTTTTGAAGATCTCCAGAGAAGAAGACTCCACAACCTCCCTGGGTAGTGTTGAAGGCCTTTTCCTTCTGCTTTTCCCTGTTGGCCACTGCTGTTTCCAAACTCAAATACTGGTTAGGAACTTTATTTGCATTCCTAACCTAAATATATTCATGAACAATCTTTATCCATTTGTTTTGTGACACCATTACCTTTTATCTTGAAAAGTTCTTAATTAATAATTAATAGATAATTAATAATTAATGGAGAGCAAACATATTCTCCCCTACCTTTCTCTTTGCTACCCCTCTTCATTTTGCTAAACTGAACAATCTAAGGATTTCTAATCATCCTACAATAAAAAAAATAAGTGCTCTTCAAACTGACTTTAACAGCCTTTTTCTACATCTGATTCATTTTCATTTTTCTGATGACAGTGGTCTAACTCCAGCTTGCAAAATGCATGTGGCTCACAAGCCATGTGGCACTCTTGCCATGTGACCTTCTGGTTGAGTATCCAGTGTAAGTGCTGCTGTGTAAAATATAAAAGATGTGCATTGATGGCACAAGGTAGGAAAAAAGTGTAAATGGTCACAAAATCATGTGCAATGCTGTAATATGAATGGTGCTTCTTATGGGCTGCAGCAGCTTGCAGCTCTGCTGCATGCTCCACAGCACCTGCAGGAGGTCCTGGCTGAGGACATGGGCACAAGGTGGTACTGCTGCTTCAGTAGGGAGATGTGCAGTAGGAGGGAGTTTCAGATGTTTCAAGGGTCCTGTTTCAGGGAGGTGTAGGACATGAAGTGACAAGGGGAGGAGGTTTTGGGCCTCTAATAGCCTTTGGACTCGACGTTTTGCCTTGGTCTTATAGGCAGAGGCTCAGATGTAATGCTGATACGGTAGTCTGGAGCTCAGCCATCCTCCTATCTTTGGCACCCTCGAATTTCTCTCTATGGCAGACTGCAGTAACACCTGAGCTGTGTGAACACACCAGCCCTGGGGCTACAAGGCTGCGTTAGTGTGATATTCCACCTGTGCTGACGAGCCCTTCTCACATAGCCAGGCTGCTCCCAGTGCAAAGGCTGGCATGTATGGTCAGCCTGACCTTGGAGACTGTAGCCAAGCGTTGAAGGCTTTGACAGTGGCGCATATGGCAGCCCAGAAATCTCCCACAGTTTTGTTTGGTTGTCAGGTACGTAAATATCTCAGATTATTTCCCTTAGACTATCCCTATGAGGGTAATCTGCAGAGCAATTTTGTAACTAGTTTCGGCATAAAATATAGTTCTGGTACTGAGGTTATCTTTTACATAGTCAAACTTTTCTTGTTTGAATGCTAATCTAAACTTTTCATCATTGAATAACTTTTGAGCAGCCTTAGTTTGGTTTTTCTTGCAGTGCTTTGCTTTGGAAAGGAAACTGAATGTGTCTGCCTTCCCTAATCATAAATTCAGTCTGCTTTTTCTTTGTTATTATTCTTTTGATGTGAACAAAACTCCAAATCCCTTTTTTGTGAAATTTAAATAGCAAGTATATTTAAGAACTTGTATGTATTAACAATGAATTCTCCGCAACTGAATGGTTAGTAAAAGCTGGGGAAATGTCTATGTTTAAAATAGTACTTTTATTTTTCATACTTCAGTTTTGATTGTGCCTGAGATAACATTTCCAGTCTCAGAATAAATGTAGGATTTGCTGCTCCAAAGTGGCCAAGTGGTCAATTAAGACTTCCAGTGTAGTTCCTTCAGGGGCCTCTTTCTATTGTCTCGTAAAAAAGGTGTAATCCTGGTAAAGGAGCCTGGAGGGCATAAGATTTCCAGTTTGCTATGTTGAGCCAAGGCAAATTTAGAATTGAAGTCAGTCTCACAGAAGAGTACATCATGATCCTGGTAATGAATAATAAAACTGTAGAATAATACTAATCATGCGAGGCGAGGGCTGCAGCATTTCTCTAAGCCCTTAACATGCAGCTCTCTTCATAACTGCTTCTACCAATGTGTTTTAAGAGCAGCATTGCACATTCCAGGGTTGTAGTCAACCCAGATCTCCAAGCTCTCCTTTGCAACCTGATTGCATGTGACTGCAGCTGCCATTTCTAAACTAAGCTGTGTTTAATTTACCACCACCTAAAGCACTTGTGCTGTGGGGACTGCCTCTGCAATTACAAGTGGCTGGCTGCTTCTCGTGTTGAGAGCAGAGTCTGACTTACAGGTTGTGTACTGGGCTCTTACTCCTTCTCACCTTTAGCTCGGGGCTGCCAAGCAATCATATCATTGACATAGTGTCGCTGCACGCCTTTGTCTGGGCCCTTCATTTTTTTTCCTTTTGGTATTAGGAGGAAAACCAAAGGTAAAACAGTGGTGGTTTTTGTATGCAGGCTGTAATAAGCAGGGCAGAAGCCTTTCCCTGAAGAAGTCATGTCCCAGGAATACCTAAGGGAATAACAAAGGTCTATTGCACAATACATCTTCAGGGCTGAAGAACTGCTTCTGCATCAGCAGCTTGATTCTATGATTCTATGATTTATATACCCATATTACTCTGAAACCTAAATGTGGACGGGGTGTCAACTGGTTGAGGAACTATGGTATCTACAGGTACCTATAAAGCCTGTCTTTAAAACCTAGCAAGTGTGAGTATAGTGAAGAGTGTGACTTGGCCCTGTCTATATTTGCAGTTAAACAATATCTAATATAAGCCTAACTAGCTGATATTAATAGCACTTTCAATGGTGAAAGCAAAGCAACTGACACATACTAAGTGTCATCCAGTAATGATACCTTAGTTTTACTTTTTGAAATCTTAACTGTATCTGTATTTATTTCTTTATTATTTTTTTCATTGTAAAGGATGGCCACCCTGCGCCACCTGCTCTAGGTGTCCCTGCTGAAGCGGGAAGGTTGGACCAGATGATCTCTAGAGGTCCCTTCCAACCTTGAATATTCTGTGATTCTGTGATTCTGTAAAACTTTATATCTCAGACCAACAAGATTGAAATATGCTGGTATAACAATACTTGGAACGATAATTGGTTCAAATGAATAATGCACATCTATTGTCATAGTCTAAAATATCTTAGTTTCTATGATGGATTAATCACCTTGTCACTGTGAATTATGTCATCATCTTCAAAATAATAGCTTAGTTTACTGTGAACTGCAGAAGCTACAGGTAACTGGTTTATTAGATAACTGCTTGCCTATAACAACTCTATGAAGGTAGAATCTTTGTTAGAGGAAATGGTTAAAAATAAACATCAAAAGATAGCAAGCAGTTCCAGTTTACTAGAACTAAACCCTTTCATCAAGTCATTATGAGCATTTTTTATTATGTTTTTCTGTTTTGTGTGTGGGACTTGCTGTATAGAATACTTATGTTTGCAGTTAATCATGATGTATAATGTACTTCTCCAGAATAGGGAAATCAAATGATGGCAGACCCAGTTCTCCTTATTTCAGTTCCATCCTGTTTCTAAAGGAAAAAAAAAAAAAAACAACAACCGAGAGCGATAGTTATTATCATTAGTGATACCCAGCCAAGATGTGCAGTCTTTCTGACTCCATTATAAATATGAAAATCTCACAGTTTGCAAAATACTGAGACCAAATGTTTTTTATGATAGCTCAGCCCTGGCAGCAAATACCAGCCCTTTATTTGATGCTCCAAATGAGCACATTACAGGACTGGATAATTTTGGATTAGGGTAATTACTATGTGTTTTTGTGGAGTTGGGGAAGGCGGGATGTGACTTTTGTAAATTGTTCCCAAATTTATCCTGGAGTAGGAGAAAGGAATAGAGTAGGAGCCAAAAGAGGGACATCTTGCTATCTTTTCCCTAAAGGCTTTGTAAAGAAAAAAAAAAAAAGAGTAACAACTATTAAATGATTGTTATTGTTAAAATATTTGTTTGGGCTCTCCAAGGTGCAATAAATATTGTCCGAAAGGCAATATGTGTAATTCTGTAAGAGAAGCTCAAAACACTGCAATCAAATCCTCTAGCCTGCTGAGAATGTTCAGCCTACCATAATTTAGAGCCTGTCATTAATAATTGACACGTTTTACTGACAAATTTCTTTTTCCACCATTTATATGAAGTTTTAATCAATTTTATCTTCACATATGGAAAGCAGGTTCACATGCTAGGAAGTGTTTTGGGAAACAGATACCTTTAAAAATGCAATTCTAAATACTAAAAGATAACATTGGATTTTGAAAATACTTATGTGACTTCTACAGTTTTCCATCTTCATGCAAGACTGTGACACGTAATCTCCTTTCACAACACAATTTAGATATATAATTGTCCAATGTCATGTTTCTGAATAAATAAATCAAATTTCTATTAATTAAAACTTTATTTTATCTTTTCTTCTCTAGAATCAACTTCTGATCTTTGTTTAGTAGTCTAATCCCATTGGCTAGTGACTGAAAAGGTAGTATAAATGTAAATGTAAGAATAGTTACAGTGGAGTCAGATCAAAAAGTGGTCAAGCCCAGTTTTCTATCTCCGACTTTGACATCCATACCCAGTGAAGAGTATAAGAGACCAGACTGACAACATCCAAAAAAGTGCTGCAGTTTGTAGCATTCTATTGATGAAAAACAGGCTGCATCAGAGCTGAAAATCTTTTGCACATTACCAAGGGGTCCAGTCAGCTTCTGAGCATGTATAGACTTATAGCAACTACATCTTCCTGCAGTAAGGTCTTATACAGCATATTTATGCATTGTGTGGAGAACCTCTTTGGTTGCTCCAAATCTACCATGTGCTAGTTTCATAGAATCACAGAATGCTTAAGGTTGGAGGGGACCTCAGAGGTCATCTAGTCCAACCCCTCTGCACACGCAGGGTCACCTAGAGCACATGGCTCAGGGCTGCATCCAAGAGGGCTTTAAAGATCTCCAAAGAAGGAGACTCCACAACCTCTCTGGGCAGTTTGTTCCAGTGCTCTGTCACCCTCACAATACCCCCTAGTTCTTCTATGAGGAGATGCAGTGAACATTTGTACCCTTTCATCCTGTCCATTCTATTCATGATTCTATAAATGCCTGTTATACCCTCACCCCATCCCCAATAAGCTTTTTTTTTTTTTTTACCGTGTTGAAAAGCACCAATTTACCGTCATTCCTCACTTTTTTTTTTTTTTTGTTGCAGAGATGTTCCATGCTTTTAAGAATACTTAATGTCTTAACCTAAGTATGTTCTCTTTTCCCATGTCTTTATAGAGTGAAGATGTCAAGAGATATTGATGAAATTTTCATAGTAATACAATATTTGTTTTGTTTTTCTTTTCCTAGTAATATGATCTACTTTGATGAACGCTGAACTGAGTTTTTCATAGGGCTTATGTCGTGACTCTGATTTCATTTGTGACTGATAATAGCCTACTGAGACTTCCTCACCCCAGGTGTAAAGTCATAATTGTTGGCTTTTGTTACATACCAATTATTTTGCATTTATTGCTCTATTTTCACCTAGGATTTTATTGCTCATTCCTCATGCCTCATAGAGTGCTACTATATCAGTGATTTAAAATAGAACAGGAGAATTTGAAGCAGATCTTCTGCTAATCTTCAAATTTAGATTTTGTTTGAGGTATTAGACCAACATAGCCAAATAAGGATATGTTTTCCTTGCAGAACTCTTTAACCTGCACCACTTTTTACCAGTTGTCTTCTATTAATGCCATGATACTTGGAGTTTTTCTTAGAAAAGTTTTTCCACCACTTTTTTCTGTGGTGAGCCTGTGAATTTAAATGTATGTGAGGTGTACTCAGGATATGTGATTCAGTCTTTGTTTTATATTGTTCATTTTCAATGAAGGAGAAGTTGCAGAAGAAAAAAGGCACGCGCTTGATTTTGACAGGAAGGTATATCCTTCATTGAAAATTGGTATAAACAATGGCTGATCTTCAACATTTGATTTAGTGGGAAAGATAAACAGAGACTGGTCTTGAATAAATGCAGTGCTGAGGAGTGATGAACAAGCTGGTGCAGTTAAGATGAATTATCTCACTAACCTTTTGGTGACTACAGTGATTATGATATAAAACCCTTTTAACTTGCAGGATTATCACATTTCTCCATATTCTGTTTTTTATGTTTCGATAGGCAAAATTTCACTTATTGGTGCATTTGATTGAGGATCTGAAGAAAGCAATTTTCTTATCTTTTTGAGATGGAAACTAATCTTACTGGACTTCTATTTGAAAACTCTTGACAATGCTTGCATTTTATGTTAGGAAATTTTTTTCCTTATTTCAATCTGCTGAATCAAAAATCTCCGGCCACCCTATTCAACTTCATAAATTCAGAGCAGGATAAATACATGAGTTGATGATATGTCATGATTTATGATTAATTTAACCTTTTGCTATTTTGTTGTCTACTTTTTCATGTCTCTTACACTTTGGATAAAAGTAACTACAATGAAAAAAAAAAGAAAAGAAAGTGGCCTAGTCATCCTTCTGTCAACAGGGATCTCAGAACTCCTCCTTCTTTCATGAAACTTGGTAGTGCTAAGCAAAGGTCCTAATAATCCTCACTGTCCATGTGCAGGAACAGTTCATTCTGCCAGTTTATCTCATCAGCAGTGATTTTGTTCTTTCCCATTTTCATCTCTAGTCTCCTAGACAGTTCTAAAACCTTCTTCTTCATGCATAACAGATCTAATGAACCCTAATGAAGGGTCTTTGATGCAATGCTGATTGATGCCAGGTCTTCTGAATTATTTTACCTTGAAGTATATTAACTCTTTAAATTGGAAATCCACACTGAGGTTAGAGACAAATATTCTAATGTGGAGACTCATTTGGGCAGATATTTTGGGAATATGTAAAATACTAAGAAAATAAAACTACCCTTGTTATTATGCTGAGTAACATTTCTCTTCTTTACCACATGACCTGTGTGCTGCACAGCCCCATTTTTTTTGCAGTTGTTCTGCCAGAATTGCTAATAAATTAAATCTTTATTGTTAGGCTTATTTATGACACTTTTTGCATCATTCCTGAGCTACGTGCCATTTTGCAGTGCAGTCTCTGAATTAACATACTTCTGTTACATATTTATAACTCTTAAATATTATTAACTTCAAATCACAGAATTAAGTGCTAACTCTTGTTATTCTTTATCGCTGGAATGGAATAAGCATTTGTGCATTTAGTTTACAAGATAACATCTGGTGCAGAGGGTGACAAACAGCCAGCTATTCTGCAAATTTAGTGCCAGAAGATGACATTTAAACCAAAGCCTGTGCTATAAAGACAATGCTGCAATGGTTGGACAGGATTCAGAGGATATGCACTGCAGTGGGAATGCTGCCCACTTTCAGAGGCCATGAGGCATGCGCTCCCAAATCTCTTGCTTCACATGCAAACAGCATCAGTTCCCTGCTGTTCTCTGTGCTTCTATGGTAGATATTAAGGGTTGATCTGTGAGCCTCTGACTCTTTCAATCAACTGCTGCATTGGGGTATAAGTGAGGGTGAACATGTCCATTTAGTCCCTGCTTGCATGAGGTATGGTGTTGCATCGGAGCTCAGGACAGACTGGAGAAACTGAGCCTTTTCTTCAATGGTTCTCCACTCTCACCTTGCTGCAGGATGTTCAGGTCCCATCCTCTTCCACCAGTCCCATCCAATTTTCATGAGAGATAGAATTCATAGAATCATTATGGTTGGAAAAGACCTTCAAAATCATCAAGTCCAACCATAAACCTGTCACCTGCTAAACCATGTCCCTGAGAGCCTCATATGCTTCATATGCTATTCTAGCACTTTCTGGTGTAGCAGCCCAGGTGGCCATCTGGGAAGCACTGCACATCCAAGCCCATTCAGAGGCTGGATGTGACTTCTCACGCTTAGCCTTCAGGAGCCAGCACCACCTTATAAGCAACCAAGCAGTTAAAACAAAAGTACTGTTCATTAGATGCTTTTCCAAGATTAAAGATCAGTGTTTTCCCTATTCTTTTAAGGGAACACATCTGGAAGAGTCTTATTCAGCCTGAAAGCAGTTGTGGTTGCTGATGGTTTTCGGGAGAAATGAACCTGGACTGCTACAGACCATTGGTCTGGTACTGTGTGAAGTTTTAGAGCTGAGAATGAATAGGAACCAGCAAAGCAGTAAAACATTAGATGTAAATTTGAGATTTTGAGGCTACAGATTGAGTGCATCTCAAAATGAGTGCATATTGTTTAAGACTTAAGCAACTTTCCTATTTTATCCAGGAAGCTTTTTATTTAGTTCCTGGGCTCCCTTGGCATATCACTTGATGTCTTTTGTAATCAAACTGAATTTAAGGCTTTTGCTTCCTAGCAAATTGAAGAGACCTGAGTGTGTCCTGCCTGAATAGTTGTACTGCTATACAGCAGCCTGTCTGGTTTAAATATATTTGTGTAATTATTAAAAGAGAACTAATTTGGGGGAAAAGCAAAACTATATGATTTGCTGGGAAACAATTTACCAAAAATTTTAAGTGTGCGCCATTCACTGAAATGCACATAAGAACTAAAGCAACAATAAATCAAGGTGTAGTTGCATGCAATCAGACAAGAGGGCATTTAAATGAGTACAGAAATAGAGACAATTTAATCCTAGCTGCTCCGAATTGGACATAATGCAGACTTGCTTTTGACTTTTTTAACATAGCCTCACCAGAGCTAATTTCAGATTACTGCTTTTCAAATTACTTCTTTTTTTATTCTCAGAATTGCTTGAAAAATGTTTTTTTTCCTTCCTTAAACTTTTCCTACTCTACTACTTTACTGTTTCTCTTTCCTTACCTAACTAAGCTTTTCAGAAGGCCCACGGTTTTGTTTCTTTTGCATATTGGAGCAGAAGTTGCAAGTTCACACTACTCCTTGCTCAATCAGTCTATTCCAGCCCCAAAAGAGTTAGCTTAATTCTTGTTACCACAGTGTTTGGAAAATATTTTTGGGAAGGGAAAAAGAAGTTTAGTTGATTTAGAACAATGTAATAATTGCTTTCATGTTGTAATTTCTTTGGGGAAAAAATAATGTATTTCTAACAATGCTGTGTGGAATCTCAGCAGGAGTTGACTGCGTAGTACAGAATGTACCTCATGTCAGATATAAATTTATTCTGATGCAGGCAACCCAAAGCAGATGCAGCATTAGCCATGTAAGTGGGATATAAATAATAAAGGCAGCCACTTTTCTGGGACAATGTTTAACAAAACATTTTTTTTCCTGTTCAATTTTCTGATTATTATGCTATTCTAAAAGACTGATGGCAAATGATCAGGCCATTTTGATAAGAGTTCCTGATTGACATCAGATTTCATTAGCAGCATTAGTATTGAAGGTAAGGGTCACAGGTTGGTCATGGTTCATTCTACCTGCCTATCTCACTCAACAACAACCAGGAAATGTCCAGCAATTTTCTGTTTTTATGCTCCTTTTAGCGTTTTAATATTTCAGATGGGTAAAGTGCAAGTTAATCATGTTTATGCATTAATAAAAGGTGCATAAAGTGTTTCAGTTATTCAGTTGAATGAAATGATTTCAGAGATGTGGTAATAACCTTAAGTGATGTTTTGAATACACTTCATATAAATTAGATCCATTAAATGGGACAAAAGTGATTTTTGTAGGCATGCACTACTAATTGGCATGTTCACTAATTCCTGCAGCACTTTGAGTACACAGTGCTAGCACTCATTCGTTTTCCAAATTTCTTTGTGTCATGTACCCCCTAATGCTGAGAACACACCTACCCTCATTATTCAGTTCCCAAGGCAAAGCTTTTATAGGCAGGAGAGATTTGCTCTTATGCCCCCCAGGCGCATTGAGCTGCTTTCTGAGGAGAGTGGTTTTAATCCCCACCTGAATTTCTGACTGGAGCCCACCAAATTCCTGGGGAAAAGAGAGCATCTTCCCCCACTGCAATTCCCATGGATGGCCACAACTCCCTGGCACTAATGCAGAGCTGGCAGTATGGAGAGTGAATCCAAATATACTGCTCCTTTTGGCCCTTCTTGCATGCCTCTGCTGATACAGTAGAGTTTATTAAACTCTCCTTGGTCATCTGGATCAAAATGAACATGCTGGAGTGTGAACCACTCCAACAGTTGCATCCAGAAATAAAACTGAAGCAGGAGAACAGAGGGAATAGGCTGGCTCAGAGAGAGGTGGGGCTGCTTACCTTTGTGATATATTTTTAAACATACTTTTTTTGAGAACCAAAGGTGTGGCCATTTATAATAACATACCCTGGTCTCTGGCTGACAGTAGTAGTTCTTCCTTCCTGAGATTAGCGTTCAACCTCATCTGTAGGCAATAGTGCATTACAGTTAAATCGTTCTTCATCATCTTATTCTTCCTCAATAAAGAGTTCTTCCTCGAAACAGTTGCATTAAACAAATATTTAACAATTCAATACAGCTCTTGTTGTTGTTTTTCTTTTTTGCTTGCAGCCTTGACAAATAGAATTCATAGCTGTGTTTGGCTGTTCTTTGCTTTTCACCTTTTTCTGTGTAAATATGCAGTTGAAATTTCTGATTGTATGTTTTTGAACTTGGCAAAGGAAAGGCAGCTTAAGAGTCAGTCTATGCAGTCTACCAGATGACAGAGGAAATGAGAAACAAGAGGATGCTGTAGCTACAGTATAGATGGAACAGAGCAGGATATTGCACTTTTCAGGTTGGATTTTCTGCACTTCTCCTATAAGGAAACCAAGGGAAAAAGATCTAGTGACCAGAGATCTTAACTTGTTGGTATTTTAGATGGCCATTAAAAGCTTCGGTACATGCACTGAGAGGTAAGAAATGCTGTGGCTACCATTGATTAAGCTTGTTAATGTGGATCACCATGCAGAACACAGAGCTTCATGCAAATAAAAACATTGTGCTTGGCATATGCATCTTTAGTGTGTCCATTAAAGCAGGCAGGAAAGCAAAACCTCTAAGCTTCAAGTGTAGCATGAATAAATATGTATTTGGAAGCACGGTACAAAAGATCATAAACTTGGCTTTAAATAGAGAGAAAAATGACATTCCCTTTTGTCAGCTGAAGGTAACAAAGCTTACATACATAGTCATTGTTTTCTTCTAATTCTAGACTAGCAGCAGTACTGTACTATTTTAGCCTCCACCCTCCACAATATATCTTGTTCTGTGAAAGGTATTTTCTCTCTCTCGTGAGAACTCTTTTTGTTCCTAAATAAAATCTGGAAAGGTCACATTGGAAATTTGAGTTCCAGGTAATTCAAATGTAAGCCTAAGTAAAAAATGATGTGTCTGCAGCTTGCCAGGTGTTATTAGAATCTACAGCATTAGTTTAGATTCAAGTCAAATAAATGATATCCATTGGGAAATTATGCTTTCCTGAGAAGCATGTATAGATTTTTTTTCTTCCTGTATACCTTTCCAATAAAAATTATGATAGCAAGATTCTGTTTCCCATGAATTCTTTATTTAGGTTAAGTATTATGTGTGAACTCTGATTTCACAGTTTAATCCTAATAGAAGTAGTTGATTTTTTTGGTTTATCAGTTGCTGGTAGAAAACTGTATTAAAATACACTCTAGATTCTTATGACAGTTTTAATAAATATAGCTTGCAATATCAAAAGTTCAATTACATAGTAAGGAATAAAAATGAAAATATTTGAAAATTCAATGTAGGTAGAATTGTGTTTTTTCATCCATAGTGGTTTCTGCCAATTCCATCCATAGAGTGATTTCTGGCACTATGTGGATAGACAAACCTCTGCACAGAGATAAAGAGTTTCTTTTCTTCTGCTTCTGCTCGGATTCCTTTCCACTATGCATCTAATAACAGACTGTGTTTTCCCCAGTACTAAAATAAATATTTATTACTCACAGTAAAATCAGAAGAGTTTCGGGTGAAAATAGGTTGGGATTAGAATTTTGGGCCACTCATGCTCCGTAGTAGAGCTCCAGAATAAGCAGCAATGACTGAGTGCCTCTTATGTGCATTAATAGTTCAATTACATTGTATTTTAAGCCCACCTTTAATAGTATAGAACATCACCAGTTTAAGGGCAAAAACATCTACTTGTTTGGAATGTACTTTTCTCTTTACAAGATTGTCCATTTTCCCTTGTTAGGTTTCTAAAGTACAAGGACTGCAAATTCAGACCTATTAGCTCAGAACAGCTCCCTCTACTTTTGTGGGATATATGGATGCACAGCATCTCATACTCTGTGGCTCATCCTCGTCTTTGGAAACTGGTTGTTCATGAAGCAATCTACACCCTTCTATTTCTGAACAAAATGTAAACTAACTGAAAGCCTTGAAAGGCACATCGATATAGGAATGACTGATATCATCTGTGGTGTGGGAAAGCGTTTTCTTTTGATACTTATGGAGAGATCCAGGCTGACTTTGAATGCAAAGTCAGCATTACAGTAGAGCTTCCTGTGTATAGCATAATGCATTTGAGTATGTTGGTATTTGGAATACTAATGTGATCCTTTTCTGGTGTATTTTACACTATAAACGAAAGGTAAATGTGAAAAGCGTTAAAACTAATAGACACAGCAGAATGGGGGATGTGTGTTGCTAAGCATCACTTAAAATGCATTCTTCTCTGTAAAATGTTGGTAAATACAGCACTATTTGACTCAGGAGAGCTAATCCCAAGGCATATTCAGTATGCTATCTTCAAATGCTGGCAATAAAAATAAAGGCTTTTTTTTCTGGTATATTATTTGTGTTAGTGCAGTGGAATCAACATTGCTAAAAGCGAGTTCTCTGTTTCTTGTCACCTGTTAATATAACTGTTTCGTAAATTCTGCTTACAAAGCCAGAATCATTGCAGTGGTGTATGCCACTGGCCATGGCACAACCAAGGCAGGGTGAAGGGACAGCTGGAAAGGATGCAAGCAGAAAAAATAGCGTCATAGTATTACTGATTAATACCAGAATTAGGCAGAGGTTTTACAGACAATCTGAAAGATGTCAGTTTGGTGAAACAGAAACATTTCACCTAAAATGCATAGGGTTTGGTTGACATTGAAGGCAAGAGAAGGCAATGATTTCAGTCTCTGAATGACTGGACAAGAAGCATGAATTTTCATTTAATATATGAGGCCAAACAGAGCTCAAAACATCCCTGTCAGATTAGGAAACAAAAGAAAAGAATGTCCATCAGTTTTTCATACTGCTTCTTTCTGATGCTTGGTGTTTTCCTAGAATCAACTGCATCCATCCCAAGCACATGAAGCTTTGTAGGACCTGGCAAGGAGAGAGGAGTGCATTTGAAGCTATAGCTACACAAATGCCTGAATGTTCTCTTTATCTATGGTTTGAGGATGTTGTCTTAACAAAACCACAATATATGCAGCTATTAATACTAGGGGGGTAAAATATTTCCAAACTAGCCTGAATTAATGGTGGTTAGTGAGGACATTCTTCAAGCACAGCAAGGAACAATATACAAAGCAGAGAGACTTCCAAACTGTAACTCAGTGGGGAAAAAACACGCTGAAATCTGCAAATGAAGATCCTGAACTATTCAGCTTTACTGGTGAGATGTGATTTTATTAATTGGGACTCCTTGTCAAAACCTATTGGAAGATTACCACCGGACTGAAGGAAGAGTTCATGTCCCTTGCTGCTGAGGATCGCTTTGTAGCTAGAATAGGCCTGCAGGCATCCTGGAATGCAGCACAGCCTCCAGGCCCTAGCTATGGCCATTACAAAGAGCAAATCATTTTGGCTTTACTTGTCTGAAATCCCTAAATAAGTACAAACAGCAACTTTAGGCTTTTCGGAGTACTCAGTGGTAAGCCAGTAAGTTAATGTAATACATCACACTCATCTAAGCACAGCCTTCAGATTTGGTTTTTTTTTGTATATGTGTTTGTTCCCTTACAGAAACAATGTAAACCAGAGAGCCCCATCAAAGGCTATAACCTCACCATTACTTCCACAGGGCGACAGATTTCATGTTGTCATTTATTCCCTGTGGCTTTGAAGTAGCAGAGTTGGCTGCTTAACTAAATATGAAGATAAGCTCTGTGATTTTATACTTATCCCTTGCCCAGTTAGGGTTGCCCTTTTAGTCCTTTCATGAAAATACATCCACCATGATGCATTGTTGCTCCTCATTCTTAGAGTTTCCTTGCACCTTGGATGTTTTGTGACATATCCCAAACCTTTCTTATTATGATGGCAAAGAATGAAACTGAAGAATATGTATAAAGTGGCTTTATTCATGATTCAAGGTGTGCTATGAGCTGGTTGGTGAGATGTCACCATCAGTGGACTCAGGCTGTTCATTACCTTCTCCCATAAATGTTCCTCCCAGCAACCAACTTATTCAAGAAGTAGACTTGCTCCATTTGCCTATTACTATATTATTGCTCTTGTTGCTAGGAGAGAACGTGAAGTTGGACTCAGTTACTGGCACCACTTAAACAGTATATACAGCATGTACCATTGGGAAGTTACAAGCCCTTCTATATGAATATGCATATGCAGAGTGCATTGTAGCACAACAGACGAGTTGACTGATATGTCTGCACAGCAGATGCAATTCGTTGACTCGTACTGTTTAAGCATGTCTTTGGTGTCTGCTCCTGTGTGCCACTGGTGCCTCATATGACATCAGGAATTTGGATCGTTGGTTATTTCAGGACTTGTGAACCACCAGCTTAGAAATAGGAGAGAGCCGAGCTCACAACTTCAGGGCTCAGCTCAGTCAGAGGTTTTGTGCTGAGACAACCAGCCCAGCAACCAAGGAGTTACTAACACACAATCTCTTTAGGAATTACAGATAGTGAATAAGTAAATAACTACCTTTTACTATCAGCAGTATTATGGAAATAATATTTCTCATGTTTTAAAGCCCATCTCCATATTTTTGCATTACTATATGAAAGGCCTGTGATCCTCTTCAATTGTTGTAGTTTGACTTTTTTCTTTTTATAAGCAAAGGGGCAAATATTTAACACATTTCTGTTTGCGTTTTTATGTTTCCCCAGTTTTTTGTTAAAGAACCTGTAAGCCAGATAAATTCAGTCTGCAAACAAAGAAACAATAAAAGAGCCACAGAAGTTGTTTCCTTTTAAGCACTTTAATTATGAGCATTCATAAAACTTTGAGTGTATTGAGTCTACTAAGTAGCTTTTTTTTTCTCTCTGTAGCCTGCAGAAAAAAATTAATAGCCCTCTTCCTCTGTTCAATAAAAGTCAGGATTTTGCTTTTCTTCCATAGATGGGAGATATAAATTGGATGAGTGCATGTAGCAACATTATCTTTCATGTTCCCTATATGTGCACGAGCATGTGACACTTGGAAGTCTGTAAAAATGAGTGTTTATTGACTTTTGCATTTCCTGCAATTACTTAGACTAGTCTCACATAAAATATGAAAATCTTGACCATACAGTCACAGCACACAGGCATCTTCCTTCTCTGTCTCTGAAGTAGTGTTTGGGGATGACAGAAGATTCTCCCTCCTCTCTTACGAGCATCTTTTATGTAGGTACATTATGTTTGCATAGTCATAAATTAGCACGAAGAAGCCTTATGGTACTCTACAAGATTTATTTTTTCACTCCTGGGACTAACATTTTTAAGTTTTTGAAGGATTTCGGCTTTTATTACAGATTCTCATCAAGTCTTTGGTAGTTAAGACACTTACTGCGGTTGGATTCAAAACTTGACATTGCAAATTTGTAACAATAATTTATATATATGCGACAGCCTATCAAGTACTTGAAGTTACTGTGTCGAATGTATTCATCTCTTGCACAGAAATAATAGCAGTTTGGCAGCGAATATGAGTTTAAATACTTTTATCAGAATTAAAAAAATAATAACAAACTGGAGAAAATTATTTTCTACAGTCTGAAATGGGTTCTTTTACAAAATAAAAGTACTCCACCTAGGCAGCTGATAACTGCAGTTAGCACCCCCCTATTCAACTTCAGCTGAGCAGCAAATATTGTTTTGTTTAGAATTAGATATACTGTACCAGGAAGCTTAGAGTAGCTCTAGTTTCTTAGGCTTCTTTCATGTCTTCTTTGAGCAACAACTTCTTTCCATAAAGAGGATTTTAAAAAAGAAATATTGAAATAAAGTCTCCTTGGTTGATGTCAGCATTCCCTAAGTTGATTCATTTCGCGGGTGAGTCATACACCTTTTTCAGGCTCTTCTTCATGGTAGTTGTTTGCAGAGGTCATTCGGCAAAGAAAACAATGCTTCTCTGCAGCAGTAGAGTAAAAGCTCTTTTCAGATTTGCATTGTACAATATTTTGTGTTTGAAATGATTAGGCCTAAGGAAAAATAAGGTGCACTAAAGAACGTGTGAAAAATTGCCCCATAAGTTTGGCCTTGAGTGGCCTGTGTGTTAGTTAGAAGTAGCTGAGTAGGAAGAGAGGGACATTTTCCACAGAAAAGGTGAACAGACACTCTATATATATTTAGAGTTTGTGCATCCTTGAAAGTTTAATAAAGTGGGATGCTGCAAAAACAGAACACTTTGGTCCTTAAAGAAAGAAAATAACTTTTTTTCTGTAACGCTCCCTCTCATTTTTAGGCTTTAGCATGTCCTGTTTGCTTTTCTGGAAAGCTTAATTGCCACAGAGTAATACAAATAAGTGTTTATTTGAAGATATTTAAAAGCACCGCAAGATCTCCGTTTTCTTTTCTAATAGAGTAGTGCTGGTAGCAACTCGAGGACTCAGTTAGGAAAGTGTAGGAAAGTGAGTGGAAGAAGTGAGATATTTATCAACATTGAATGCTTTGAGTTGCACAAACATACATTTCACAGTGTAAAAAAATAATGGAAAAGGGTTATATTGGAGAAGAAAAAAGAGACAAAAATAAATGACAATATATAAATAAAATAGAATTATAGAAATTAGAGGGTAATTAAGAATAATAATTGCCTGGGTATCCAACTCCACAATTTTTTTTTTTTGGCACTGAATTAATGTTTGATTTTTTTTCTCCTCTTTTTTTTTCCTGCCATTTAAGATATAATTTAAAAAAGAAAAACTATAAATGCTTTAATGATGCCTTTGTGGTACTAAACCACTTTTGAAGCACCTTTAAAGCTGTTCCTAAATACTTATACCTTGCTAAATTACGTTAACAGTACATTCTTATCTCTATATCTGCCAAAGAAGGTAGTTGTGGAAGCTTATCTGTGCATGTTCAATATCCTAAATCTGTTGGAGATAAGGCCAACTGGGAAAAAGGAGTAGAAAATTGTAAAGTGTATAAAAATGTTAACTATTCTGAGACAAATGCTGTTCTGTGTAAACTTACTGTTATTGAAGTTCTTTCATTTTAAATACAGGATCTCTGTATTTAAAAGCATAGATAACAGATGAGTTTTGTCTCATCCACATCTGGACCTCTCTAATCCAAATGTTTATGATGGAATTACTTGTTTGAAGTTCTCTACATAGTTAGGAGAATGCTGTCCATCTCATACCAGCAGAGATGTTTAAAATGTTCTGATGAACTGACTGCTTACTCCTCTTGGAAAAAGGAGAGGAGAAATGAGAGGAGAGGAAAAAGGAAAAAAAAAAAAGAATTTACCCTACTAGCCCTGGCACAGGCTGCCCAGGGAGGCTGTGGAGTCTCCTTCTCTGGAGATCTCCCAAACCCGCCTGGATGCCGCCCTGTGCCCCGTGCTCTGGGTGTCCCTGCTGGAGCAGGGGCTGGATTAGATGATCTCTAGAGGTCCCTTCCAACCTCAGCCGTTCTAGGATTCTGTGAAAATAGCCCACACAGACATCTGAACATGGAAAATTGGAGCCTGCTTCATTGGTAAAGTTCTAAGACTCAAATATGGTCCTACAGTATTATCCAAACTTACATACACAGGTTACCAGACCAGTAATCTGAATACTGTTTTGTATATACTTTTTCATTATATATATTTTCCTTTCACTATAAATCAAGATATAAGCATAGAACCCATATTTTCTACTGATATTTGTTTATCAGATTGACCTGCCTATAGTCAGATTGTATTTTATGGCATTCTTCACAACTTAATGCATTGGAAGTTGTTTCTGAAGTAGGACAAGCAGAAATGTCAGACTTTTCAACCTGCTTCCATTTTCAATTCAGTCTACTTTGCTCTTACAATATCAAACCTTCTGGAAGTCTCTCTACATGACATGAACTATAAAAGGTATCAATAACAACAGTAGTTCCTGCTGGGGAACGGTACTGTAGTTGCAATTGCCTAGGATCTGGAGATTCATTATGGAGAAGGCAAATTGTTCTGCAGTTTGGTTCTCTTGGGTATATTCCATCTCTAACAAATCACCCCTTCTAGAGGGAGCTTTCGTTTTATTTATTTGCTTATTTATTTACTTAAAAAATAGGGAAAAGCAAAACACTGACACCTCAACAAGTGGCAGATATCTGAAGTAAATTAAAAAAAATAGAAAATGCCTGTGACAAATATGTTAAGAAATAATAATAGAAGACAAACTGTTTTATATATGTCCCCATGTTACTTTGTGATTTGAAGCTTAATGATCACATACTTGGACTGCATTCCCAGTGAGTATCAGGGAGGCATATTTCTCCATGTGTACATGAAATAGGATGTGTTTGTCTAGCTGCAACTCCTATTTTTGCAGTTTAGCTTGCTAGTCATAATAGACGAATAAATATTAGTTTTATGGCAGATAATTTTAATAGTATTTGAAAAATAGTACATAATAAGAACAAGAACAGAATATTTAAAAATATGAGCATATATTTTCTTTCCATGTGGGTATATATCTCACCTCTGTACACAGTTACAGCTTGCTAAGGAAAAACACATTTGCAACATAACTTGCTTGCATTCATTTATTCATTTTTACTTTTTTAACCATTCATTTTAAATGACTGCTAAGTAGGCCCACAAGAAAAATGTTTCTGTCTTATGGCATTTGGCACTTTGCCATTCTGAGATACTTTTAGTTGTCTCTTTTCATTTTGCAGTCTATATGAATTTACAAACACTAAAACCAACTGCCCGACATCTACTCCCCGCCTTCTGCAGATGCTTAACTTCCAGATTTCACACTGAAGTTTATTGGAGTTACAAGTAATGACTAGTCCTCAAAGATCAGACAACTAACTTATTTCATAAATGTTGTAAAGTAGTTATTCTCACTAATGAGTGCATCTGTGAATATAGCAAATACATCTGTGAATATCCTGCACTATGCCACATACTAATGATATAAATACTATGTAAATACAATCTTTTTTTTAAGAAAAATACAGAATAACTGCAGAAATAACTGTTGTGTCAGAACACTGTAGAGTCCCTGTATGACTGTTTAGGTGTACATGTTTACAGTTGTATGCATTGCTTGTGATACTTCATATGCTTGCACGGTTCATCATAGTGAAATAAAATGTTCCTAAATGGGTCCTCCTTCTGTTGTAATCCAAGTACTAAATAAACTTCAGTACAACCTAGATATGAAATGAAACATTTTAATTCTTTTATTCTACATACATTAAGGAAGATCTATTCTCAAAGCTATTTTTTCTGATGCTTAGAAAATATGCTACTAAAGTATTTTTGTGATGATACAACCCCCCAAAAGCTGCTAAAGCTTCTGAATACATGAGCATTTAAATTCATCTCAGGATACATGTGCTCCAGTTTATTCCAGTCTTGCACTGGTTGCTAGAACATTCCCGCCAAACCTGAGCAAACCACCTAATCTGGTCCAACCTCTCCAGGAAGGTTAGTCCTTCAAGTAACACCAAAAAGCATTCAGCCACAGCCATTGTCCAAGAGGGATTTTCAAAGAGTTTGTTCATCAGCTTCTCAGAAATACTCCTCATGTACCCCATTTCAGTACCAAAGACCATTTTTTTCTAGCAATTTGAGCAATTTTCAAAGGCATCAAATAAATATTTCGCTATTAGCCACCATAGCATAATCTTTGATCTGCTAACACCTTTTTGAGGATGGTCTTTTTCTGGTCATGCGTATCAGTTCTTTTTGCCATAAGAACTGCCCCAAAATCTCACAAGGGGCAGTTCTTATGGCAAAAAGAACTGATACGCCATACTTATGGCAAAAATCTCATCCATCTACCCATCCATCCTTCCATCTATTCATCCATCCATCCATGAACTCTATAGAGTCGAGTGAGATACAGATACCACAAGGACTGCAGGTGTCTAACGATGAACATAGGTCCTTCAGCTGTTCACAACCTTTCTGAACCTTTTCACATTTTTCTATTAAAGACAACCTGTTTGACACACTGGATGGGTCCAGTCAAGTGCAAAGAAAGCAGTATCTGAATACACTCCTGGTTGTTGCAGGTTCTTTCCATCACAGCAGAATTACTATACTTTAAAGCTGCCCTTACAAAATGCACCACAGTTCAGGTCTCGTGGACAGATGAGCTCTCGTAAGTCTAATTTGCAGTAGTTTAAGACTGTGCAATACTGAGTTATTTCTCACATCTGCCTGAACTCACTGCCCTTGAAGCAAAGAGTGGCATAAGAAGGATCATGTGCCTCCACATAATTAGTCCCACCTCAGAGGTCAGCATTTTAGCTTATAGCAGTAGTGGAGGTGATTTTTTATCATTATGGGCAGGAAGGGTATTGAGTAAATGGGGCATAGGCACATGTCCCCTTCTGCTGCTTCTGCTACAGAGCCAAGAAGAAAAGAGGGCAGTTAAAAGCAACAACATATGGAAGCAATCCCACCTCCGGTACGCAGGAGCTAGAATTTTGGGTATCCATTTGTTTATATTCTCAGATATAAAACAGCAGATCTTACCAGGGACCTTTCCCTGTTCACATAGACTCACATCTGCTCCAGGCCAGTGTCCACAGCAAATCCTTAACTTTAATCTTATGGAGTGTGTTGAATAAATACAGCAAAAGAAGAGGAAACCGCTTTCTTTTTACCTTACCCTTACACTGCAGCAGTAAAGTTGCTTATTACATTTAAATCGTTGTCACCTGTGCAAACATTTTGAGGACAGAAAGGCTGTGCAGATGTCAAAGACAGTACAGGTTTTGAAATCAGGAAGGTAGCAGATGTATAAATAATTGCCTGCCTTTTTTTTTCAGTCGTAGTTAATAGGAGTGCATAAGGAGGAATGTCCATCTGCTATTCAAATCCCTAGTACTCAGAGCTAGAAATTAATCTTCTCCCCATCTTTTGCATGTAAGCTGAGCAGAATTCACCTGAAACCACAGGTGGACAGCAAGTGTGAGCCTAAATTTAGATGTTCAGGCATTCATTTCCTCTAACAATAGAAAAAAAAACTACTGAAACAGAGTTTGGCTATGCAGATTTGCAAAGTAATGGCCTGAGATTATAAGGGTCATTTTTCTCTGGCATCATCACTTCAATGTCCCTTTACAATGTTTGGATTGATAAAAGACAGCATACTAAGCTTTGTGCTAAAATATACTTCAGATTTTGATTGCAGAACTGGAATAATTTTGAAATTCCTCATCTATAAAAAGAACAGCATTAAGTGACATGAAGTTAAGTTTTCATTAAAAAAAAATAGAGAATGACTAAGTCAAACTCTTATTTATTTTTAACTACATTTCCCTTCAGAATATTCTTAGTGATTACACTGTGCATTTCTACAGATTTATCATTTGCCAAGTTTCATATATTTTTAAAATCAAAGCCATTTTTTGAAGGCTGCTAACAAGCATTTAAAGTGTCTTTTGCACTGTTAATTGCATACAAATACCCCAGATATAATTTGCTTTGAAAATTTATTTATAGCAAAAAAAAACCTCCCAGGCTGATATCTTCTGTGCCAAATGTAGCCTGCAGTGAATGTTTGCTGGCCAAATTCTGAAACTAGTGAAAGCCAGGGCTTGTTAAGGGGAATTCTGCTGTTATCTTACCTGCCTGCATATTCACGGACATCACTGTGGTATTAAGTATTTCACTGCATTCAAAATCAATGCATTCATTTAGTAGATCATCATTTTATTAGTTTTAAAAATTCTCTGTTAACTTGCTTCAGGTCCCCCAAATCCATATTTTTTTAATAGTGAAAATAAGATACATGCATTGCAAATGCACAATAAAAACACTCTACTTTTAGCTAGCAAATTACTTACTGTTTATGATAGCTGAATATTTGACTCTTATAGTTTGAATGAACTCTCCAGAGCCTGTTTATATACTGGATTTTTTATCCTGCTGTGTTCATACAATATTTCACTAAATGTTTCTTATCAGAACCCTAGGGTGTTCTATAATTGTTGAATCTAGAGGTTGGGACATGTCAGACATAAAATACAAAATGTGAAACGTGACATTTTGAGAAGTATTCCAGATGATTTTTGAAAAACTATCATAAATATTTTGAAAAAAAATTTTGAAAACTATATCATAGTTGATAACAAGAAATGATCCCTTAGGAAAACAAAAAATATGAGAAGGGAGAAGTGAAGATATTCTTTAGAAAAGGCTTTAGCTAAGATAGGAGAAACAAAACGTGCAAAATGAAGTTAGTAATATGCTTTTGAACAATGAGGGAGTTACATTCTGTAAATGAGTGTTAAGAAATTTAAGTTTCAATGAGGGTGGATGGAGAGAAGTGACAGAAATCAAACTGAGTAATGCAAATCAGACTATCTAGATTACAATATAGGCGTGGGAGAAGAATCTGTTCTTATTAATCTTGTTATCTGACTAAGGATGTGAAAAGAGAAAAGGAGGGCAGCAGAATAATAGAGGGGGAGGATATCATGCAAGTGTTCAAAAGTTTTTAGCATATTACTTAGTGCTCCACACTGCCTAGGCCATTAGTGCTCTAGCAATGATTGAAGGTGAACATTAGGATTTTTTTCTCCTTTTTTGTGATGAGATTTTTATAGATATGCTATTTAATGTGGAAAGCATGTGGTAGTGATGGCTGGAGGGTGGTGACTGTATGGTTCTGAAAGTAACCTTTTCTGAGAGCTTTCTACAAGCAAGAAACTGTAGCTTTAACTTTTTTTACTGTTGTTTTGTAAGAAGTCTAGCACATGTGACAGAACTGATAGACTTGCAGCTCAGAAAACTTATTTTTTTAGGATAAGGATGTTCTAGAGAAAAAAAATCTAGTCTTCCAATTCTTAATATGTTCTTTAACTGAAACAGATAACATAGTATATGCTTAAACTTTTAACACACTCTTTTTTGTGTCGTTCCTTCCATACCTACCTTTACTGTGTCATCTTTTTATCCCTCTGCAACTACTTTCCCCAGCTAATTCAATCTCTTTTTTTTTTTTTTTTTTTTGCTTTTCACACACACAATGTTATGCAAGCACACAAAGGTTATGAGAAAAATCTTTGCCCACTTCTCTTTTCTCACTGCTCTCCCTTTCTCTCCTGGGCAGAGAGAAGAGTCTGTGCCTTCCTTTTTGGATCTCTAGCCAGAAGAGATTCAGGACATAAAACTAAACAGTGGAAATCACAATCTTTTTTACTGCCAATGTGACAAGCCATCTGGGCAAAGGAGGAAGGTAGACCTGTTCACTGCCACCTGAAGCAAAGAGCTCCTCAGTCCCTTTTTCTCCCAGAATTTCAGAGAATACAAGAGAAAGATGATACTTCTCTTTCATGTCTTGCAGATCAGATGATCCCACAACTCCCCAAAATCAGGAACACCTTTTTGGTTTTAATGTGAACATAATGTTAGCATTGTTCCATGAAAGGAGAAATGTGGCCAGAATAAAAAGAATAGAGGGCAGGGAGAGGAGAGGGCTTATTGGGTCCATGTAATCTCCTCTATCATTGTTTGGATGTTCAGGTTTAGTAACTTTTAGTCCTTCCATTTTTGATACGTTAGGCTGGAATAGCATGGCCCTAATTTTGACAAGTCTTGGTTGTGTGCAGGTCCTCACAGAATCACAGGATCACTGAGGTGAGAAGGTACCTCTAAGCATTGCCTAGTCCAAAACCCCTGCTCAAGATGGGCTGAGCTATAGGAGGTTGCCATGGCCAGGCAAGTTTTTAATATCTCCAAGGACTGAAAGTCTACAGTCTCTCTGCACAATCTATTCCTTTCATTGTACACTTTAAGAAGTGTCTGGCTCCATCTTCTTTACTGCCTGTCATCAGATATTTGTACATGTGATACAGAAACTTTATTTTCTCTAGGCTAAACAGTCCGTCCTCTCTCAATCTCCTCCTACATGAGAGAGGCTCTAGTTCCGTAGTCATCTTCACAACTGGATGCTCTCCAGTATATCCATGTCTGTCTTGTATCAGGGAGCCCAGGTGTGGACCCAGCGCTCCACAGGAGGGCTAGTAGAGGGGGGAGAATCATCTTCCTCAACCTGCTGGCCTTGATTTTCTTCATGTAGTCCGGGATATTGTTGGCCTTCTTGGCCCTTAGGTTGTTTAGTGGCCCCTGTTCAACATGATGTCCAAGGACTCCCAAGTCTTTCTGTCCACATCTGCTTTCTAGATGGTCAGCCTCATAGTATTGGATTCACCCTGGGGAGCACCATTATTGAGCAGTTTCCAGCTACTGATCTCAGACCTTTCAATCTGGCAGTTAATCCAGTCTTTTCTCCACTGAATGCTCATAAACTCCATTCTCAGCATCCTTGGGAAATCCTGTTCAAAGTTTCTCACAGTGGTTGGTACTTTTCCTCATCTATGTGAAGATGTCCAGAATTACAAGGAACTTTGGTTTTTTTATCTCAGGTATTGTTTTTCTAGATCATGCCACAAATCTGTCATAGATTTGCATAATAAAACAGATTTCCTTTACTTTGAATTAAATTAAACTTCCGCTCTTTGCCATCTATGTTCATCAGAATTATAAGGAAACTTTGTCACATACTTCTTTTCAAAATTGTTTTTTAAAAATTTGAACCATTTTTTCTTTTAAATCCTGCTCTTCCACTGTATGAAATCAATAAGGGATGGAAAATGTAATGTGTGAGAACATTTTGCTTTTGGACAGCTGCTTCATCACAAGTGCATTTCTATCCAAAACACTACTTCTAATGGAAACAGAAGTAAACACTTCAATGTGAAAGAAGTTCTGCTTGTCTTTTCCAAACAATTCTTACGGCTTTTGCTAAAAGCTTTGCCTGAGGAAGACTTGACTGGAACAGATTAGGCACAATCTTTTTTAGAAAAGGTAGTAGAAAATATGTGAGGAGAGAATGTAGAAATGGGCACATCTTTATGGATAATGCTACTGCATTCATTTCTTCATGATAAAGGCACAGTGGTTAGTTGCATTCCCCGTCTTCTGAAAATATATATATAATTGCGTAGTCATAACAATCTCTGGCTGCAGGACATTTTCTGTGATGTTTTAGATTGTCTTGAAGGTGATGAAACCTTTTTCTTTTTTCTCCAAACCTTGCCAAATGTTGCTTGTATTGCTAATTTTCTTTTCAATATGGCTCCGAAGCTTGTGACATGATCTGACATTAGCAAGACTGCAAAAGTCTTGCTGGCACAGCAAGTGAGAATTCCTTCAGTAAAGTATTATTAGTTCCCTTTAGAAATAGATGCTGTTTCATCTTTTCTGCTTGGGACTCAATGTTGATATTCCAGAGAATGCAAAGTATTATTTTAATTTGTGCTTTAGGACACAGACAAACCAAAACAATTCAAATTGAGCTGTATATATACATAAGTATGTCATTTACTCTTGAAGAGAACCTTTTGAATTCCACTGCCTCTCCTAAGCGTGAGAAATGGAGCCTTTTCTGTGGGCTGTTGGGGTAGTAGCCCCATGATGGTGCCTGTTACAACAGCCTGCGATGGCAATGGTGATCTGCCCATGGCACTAATGGATGTAATGGGAGCACTAAAGGAGGAAACTGTGTTTTGAAACAATACTATAGTGAGTGACTTTCTTGAGAGGCCTCTTGAGGACTGTCATCATATATTAGTCAAGTCACTTTCCTTTTACAGGTCACCTTAGGATTTTCAGTTGAAGGGCCTGTCATTGAATGCAACCGTCATGACTGACATTTTCCTTCCCATGGCTGGCACTGCCTGTGGTTACAGTAGATGCAGCAGTAGACCTGTATTTTCTGCTTCTTTGAATTAAAATAGCTCCTAGTTAAAGCTCTTTTTAACCAATGAGTGCTTGTACATTTTCTAATAGGAAAATCCTAGGAAGGAGTGAGCTTTACGGGAAAACAAACAAGAACTATAGTGTTATTCTTTCAGTCTGCGATTGTCTGGAGTTCTTGTCAATAGAAATAGTTGCATACATTTGTCTTCATTAATCATCTCAAGGTGTTGCTTTTTGATGCAGCCAGCTCTAGCAGTTCACAGACACTTTAATTTTCCAATTATTGTACCTGTGGCTCAGAACAGATACTGATTAGTTTCACATTTTGCTCTGTGGGTAGCTTAATGTTCTTGTCACCTTACATTGAGTTTTAAATGTGCAGAGTATAAGAGAATGTCAGATGTGCTCCAAAGTCTTCTGGGTCAGGCTCAGTAAGTTATGATGTTTCCAGGTACAGTACTGATGGTTTTCTGAAAGATTGATGAGAGAACAAGGTATAGTTTTAGGATCCTATCACGAAATTAACGATTCCCCTTGTAAAGCGAGTGATTTTGTGTCTTATTCTATTTCATGCAAGTTTTTAGCTGAAGATGAAGGTGATACTGATGGATGTTGCAACAGCGTTATGAAAGGAAGCTGCAAAAGCAGTGAGGCAAGAGCAATGCTTTTCAATGTTTTCACACAATTAAAGACCTTTTCAGACTACAGGAGTGAAAGCGAAGGTGAAAATGAATTTTGAAAGCCCTAAACATGAAGATTAGCTTTATAACAAATAGAAACATTGCCTGTCTACTCTTTATCAATTGTATGCCGACTATGACTCATTTGTCTATGCTTTTCTCTTCCTGAGAACTGCCATGGAAGAAATCCCCTCCAAAACACAAAACCACGCTGAACATCTGCTGTCTAGGTATTCATTAGTTCTGTCTGCTATGCCTTTGGCTAATTGCCTGGGAGTGAAGTTGAATCATTTACAGAGACTTAACCTGGTGCCAGTAATGACAGTAAAGATCGTGTAACATTTTGGTTTAAAAATAAAACAGGGAATGTCAAACATGTAGCCTCCCAAACATAGAGTTTATTTACTGGTTTCTCATACAGTTTGTTTGCCTACAATATTGCCTGCAAAACTGATAACAGAAAATGTATTTAATAACTACTCAGTGCTAATATGCTGTAGTATGCATGACTGACTAATTTAATTTATCTCTGATTAAGCCTATTATGTTTGAGATCACTTTACAGAAGAGACTTTTTTTGCCAGCTGTAAGCTTATTTGAATTGTAATATAAGTTAATAATGTGTGAAATAACTACTGGTGCCTGCTTCTAAATGTTAATTTTACCAAATGACTTCCTGAGATAGTGCACACATAGCTCATCCATTGCAGTGTAGATAGTATGTTGTTTGGATATGAGATTACCTATGTAAAAAGGCAGGTGTGTAAAAAGGCAGGGATAAAATGGCTATTGTTTTTGCTGTTTTTTCTGACAAAGAGGAAAGGAATACAATCATGGCATAGTCAGTGGTGACACAGAATCTATATATTGACAGCATCAGCCGAGAAGAAGTCCCTGTGCTGTGGCTAGTCTTAAAATATTTGCTTCCTGTAAGGCACAAAAGGGAAGAGATACTCCTCAGAAAATTGTAGAAACATGTAAAACAAAAAGTCACAAAGAAAAAGCATTTGGGACCTGACTATGTTTCAATGAACAAAATGGCCATTTGGCTGGAATTATAGACTTTGTTTAGATGGAGGCTAGTGCTGCAAGAGAAGTGGAAACCCTCCTATCCTCCAAAAAAGCAAAGAACAAAATCCAAAGAGTAAAATAAAATAAAATAGAAAAAATAAAGGTAGAAAAGAGAGAACCCAATTCTGCCAAGTAAAGTAAACTTTTTTTCTCTGAGGTAAATGAGGACTCCACTGCTTTCTGTGTCAAAATTTCTAGAGAGGACCAGTACTAATGGAGAAGGAGGTAAAGCTTTTCCTGTGCATGAGCCACATCCCAATGCTATTGAACACTGGCAAATGAAACCTTGCAATTTCTATGCTTTAGCAACTTGCTTCTCTGAGAGGCCAGAGAGTGCTATCCATCCTTGTTTCAGAAATATCTCCATATTTATCAGTTGTTGCTTTGGTCAGAAAGCATAATCTGGCATATTCTTGCTTCATTTGCTGTTGCTCTTAAAGCCACTGAGAAAACACAGGTGGAAGGAATGAAGTCTTCTACTTTTTATTAAAAGAAACAAGCGTGACAGTCTAGGGCTTAGTGTATAGGTTTATTTATAAGCAGAGACACCTAAATTATGTGTACTTTGCATTTAAATATATGCAACTCCATCTGAAATGAAATTAATATTTCTCTCTGTCAGATTTGTGTATCTCTTCAATTAGAAAGTACATAGGATACCACACTTACTGTGTCAGACTGTGCTGCCAAAACAATGTCACTTGCCTAGCATGGAAAGAAAAGAATGCTCCACATAATTTCTTTTTTATGTCATTCTGTTCCACAATCTGAACATCTGGCATGTGATAACATGTTGGATGTCAAGCACTATTGTTCACATTTTGTCACACTAACTCATATAGATCAGTTTTCAGTGAGCCAAGTTGTCTAGTGGTTCTGATTTCAAGGTATGTCTCCACAGAGTGTCAAGTGCTAGCTGATGGGACAGGAGTTTGGCAGGTCCTCCAATGAATGTCTGGAGACGTCCATATGTGTGACTGAATGTTATGGCTGTACTGTGCAAAGTGAGTTTTCGGTGGTATGCAGTTACTCAAATTGGTATTTAAATAAAACTTTCTGGTATGCAGGGTTTGACTCATAGTTCTGATGATACCAAAGCTTTCCTTGTCAGTGTTTGCCCAGAATAATCAATCATCAGTGAAATTAGGGGGAAAAGGCCATTGGGAGTCCCTTTTTTAAATCACCTCCAAATGTGAATGATATTTGTATCAACAGTTGGCAAGGCTCAGTATCAAGGCAGTAGCACCTGGAGGGAACACAGTGCATCTGCTCCCTGCACTCTGGGCAGTTCTGTAGTCCAGATGCAGTCCAGAGCTGCATGTGATCCACGTATAGCTAAAAATGTCATGCCTTACTTGGCTAATTTAGACACGACTCTGTTTTGCCATATGTGAGCATGAGTCTGAAACAGCTGAGTGTGCTCTTGCTAGCAGGGCTGAGAACTGGGCAGCTCACTCCCAGAGACAGGTGTTACTGGGGAAGACTTTGAGTTTTGAGACTTGACTCCTTCCAGTTTTCTGAGAGGGCCCAGGTTTGGCCCAGTGTGAAGGTTTCTGTATCCCCATGGATAGAGAGGTAATTCAATTTATTTTATTCTATATTCAGCAGAATTATTTTTAAAATGATAAATTAACTTTTTTTCTCTCTTTCATTCTTTCTTTTTCTGAGTATGTTCCTAAAAATAATGGCTTTCCCTCCTGAGAGAAAGTTGAAGTATAATGTAATTTATATGCCAGTCAATTCAAAAAAGATTTTCTATTTTTACAGTTGTGTCTAATTAATGACAGACTGTAAGATTTTGGTGTTTCATATTTATTTTCTGGAAGGGGAAGAGTTTTCAAAAAGTTTTTAAGAATGTAAAATATTTGATTGCAAATGATTTTACACAGTTATGAAGTAGTCTCCTAGATGATTTGAAATAAATGAATTATAAATACATTCTGTCATTACTATCAAGGGTCATTTTTCTGCAAAATATATGATCAATCATTTCACCCTGAGTTCTTCTCATGCAAGGCTATTGAATATCACCATGGCCGAGTTCAACAAAGAAGTGCTCAATCTGTCAGGAAATTGCTAGTGCTTCACAAAGAACAGAGAGGAGATTAGGGCCTTCTTCACACCTCCTCTTTTCTTTCTCTTTCTTCCTCAAAACATAAATTGACATTGATTGTTTAATAGAAAAAAATATATAGTAGTAACAACAATGAAGCCAGAAAATGACAGGCAGTGAAAACCCAACTCAACATAATTTTGGCACTACATGTTAGACTCAATGTACTCTTAAATTCAGATTAGCAAGGATAATTTAAGGTTATAAATATGCTTATTGTTCTGTGGTTCTTATAGAGAAATAATGTTCTCTAAACAAAACCTTTGACTACTTTGAGAGTCACCTTTGAATGACTGATAAATGGAAGCCAAATCATTTCAGCTGAGAAATCAAGTAAACTTTAGTGAACTTCAGTACACTGAAATATTGAAGACAGAAAGAAAACTCATTAGTACATTAGTTAAGTATGTTATGATCTATCTTAATAGACATATTGACATATGACAATAGACATAACGACATATGTGGAAAACATAGAGCAATACTCCATAAAATATTCATTACAAAGTTTCCAATCTTGCAACAGTGATTTTCTGCTACAAAAGGAAATAATGACCAAATACATCAAAAAATCCTCTCAAAAAGCGCTGTTTAGTATTGTATTGCTTCTGTTTAATTACACAACCCTGATATTTTTACATCTTCTTATATGAGCCTGCAACACATATACTCAACAGATACATAAAAACAATCAGAGAGGGAACATATGAAATATACAACATCCTTTTTCCTTCCATATAACTAAAAGCTTTGGGCTTCATGAAGAAATGAGGGAGAGTAAAAACAGTATTTTTTTCTCAGATGTTTTAAAATTTTTACCTATTGACTTGAAAACAAAAAAGGCAAACCAGACGTGTACAGAGGATCCAGATTATGTAGAGATGGTTTAAATATGAAAACATAAATCTTTAGAAATTTCCCTAATAGCTGGGGTTTTTTTTTTTGATCATGTCATTAGGCACTTTTAAGTGTTTCTATTGTTTTAAATAGGCTACTTACATCTAAAAGAAGATCTGCTATAAATTCAGAAAAAAAAACCCACAAAGCATTTGTAAGGATAAGATTTTTTTGTTTTATGTTTAATAGTTGTTTTCTATCTTGTTTCAAATTGGCTCAAGTTCCATGAAGCTTTTTTTGCTTGGATGAAATCCATTAATGAAATCCATTAGAAGTTTTCTCTGGTCCTACTCAGAATGTCCCTGCCAGCAGTGAAGCTTGTTTAGGCAAGATAAATGATATTGTTATGGCATTAAATCTGGTAGGAAGAACTCCTCTTGTTTCCCTTGGATTGATGATGGGCTGATAGGGCTGCATGGACCTCAGTCACCACATTTACCTTTTACAAAAATTGACACAAATTTAGCTGTCTTCCAGCACTCTAGAATTTCTCTGGTATTCGAAGATTAATTGAAAAATCAATATTAGCGTTTCAAAAGCCAGCTCTTCATATGGACCTGCTGATATAGCAACTGTTTGATAAGTTTCTAAGCTATTGACAGCAAATAAAATATTTATCATCAGTGAGTATGTATTAAAACATTAAAAATGCTAAGTAAACTGAATCTACCTGGTACAGCAGGGGTAGGTCGAAGAGAATGATGGATGGATTTAAGGCACCTCCAAGGAATGCCACTTACATGACTTTGTTGAGTGAGTTCATATCCGTTGTCAAATAGCAGCACAGAAAGAGAAGCTAAATATAAAGAAATGCTACAGAGGACAATATCAAAGAAAACTCTGACCACTAAAACAATACTTGAAAGCCCAAATAGGCACTTTATTGTTTTTCTGTTCTGTTATTGGAGGTTGTATCATTTCTGCGCAGCAAAGGACCAATGTCGCTGTTAGGATTCCTTTTCTGCCTGAAACACTTTAAAATGTTTTTATTTCCTTTAACTGAAAAATACTGACTTATTTTTCTTCCTTTTATCCCCTTTTTATCTCCTCTTCTATTCTATATTAATTGCAATCCATTTCCCTTTGTCCTCATGATGTAGAATATTTTAATGGGTGTTTGTTAACTTAAGTAAAGAAGTGTGCCTATTCAGGAAAGCAGCACTTTTGCTTATTTTTCATGTTGTTTGGTCTCTACTAAAATGTTATTAAGCAGGTCCTAGCTTTCATCTTTTTCCCCAATGGATTTGTTTCTCCCAGCTGAATTTGCTCCTAATTGTTTTCAGAATTGCAAAATGGGGTGTTTTAAGGCACCAGGTATATTTGCTTTCATTTCATCCCATTTGCAAATAGCAAACATAATGAGCAAATGCTGTCATTTACAAAGAAGCAACCACTAATTTTTAGTTTAGTGATAAACTTTATGTTATCTTTCAAGATAAGTATAAAATTCCTGTGAGCTAAACAAAATGCTTGCCAGGTTCCAAAAGTGTCCTTTATGTAGCTTTCTTTTTTTTCTTTTTTCCAAGGCAGCATAAGGATATCCTCCAGGATATGCGATTCAAGTTGAAGTCCAAATTTACTTTCCTACATAGCATAGACAGATACTTTCCTCAGTGTACTTGTGGTTTGGAACATATACCACCTTGTTTATTCCGCATGCCTTAATCAGCCAATTATCCACTTCCCACATTGTCCAGAGCCCATCTTCCTCCTTCTCTCATACCAAAATGGACTATAGGAAGACTTGGTGGTTTTATTCCAGCAAGCATTCCTCCATTCTCCAGTTTTATTCTTCAGTCTGCCTTGGGAAATCAAAGACCATGCTGGTTTGTATTCAAAATTCAAAACTGATTAATTAGAGAGAAACATTTCTTACTTTTCAGTCCAGACTTTCATAAAATGTTAAGCTGATAAGGTGCTAACCTTTACCAGTGTGACAAAAGATAATTAGAACAGCCTTTTAAAGACAATAGGCAATAGGCAACAAACACATCCATGCGTCCTAGTGCCAGGGAGCAACTAGAGCCAAAGGTGACTGTGCAGGCAGAGCCCTCATCAACAAGGTCCCCAAATGGGATGAGCAGAGCAGGGTCAGGGACAGTCCCTATGGTCAGCTGAGAGCCCAGGGCCTGGCTCTCCATGCCCAACTGCAGGACCACTGATCCTTCCCAAAGGACCATTGCTTCCAGTTGCATAAATAAAACAAAAGCAAGGCTCCAGGTTATCCAAGCAGTGTTTGCTGGGATCAAATGTGGCATAAAATTTTCTTGCCTCTGGTGAGTTTAAAAAAGTCTGTGATCTGAATTTTCTGTGCGTTTTGCTGTCACTTCAGACTAGGCCAAAATGCAAATGCCTTAAGAATATCTTTCAATACAGCTTCTGTAGATAGCCCTCTTTTCCCAGAGTAGAAAGAAGCTATTAGGTGTGTTATTGTTTGAAATTTTAATCCATTCTGATGTTCATGAAATGCTCTGTCTGTAATGCCTTTTGTATTAATCATAATAAATATTTTATTCTTCTAGAGAGGGCATGCTGACGTAATGTCTAAGTGAAAGCGGGAATTTGTCTCGACTACTTTATAATACTTGCTGAACTTAAAATGAATATTGAATAGTTCCAACAGAGAGACTCTGCAGACAGAAAAGTCAAATATATGGATAGTGATACAAAATAATAACCATATGCAGTTCTTTGCTTGCACGTAGTTCTCTCATTTACAGAAAATAGAGCTTACTTGTGAAGCAGCAATGCAAGTATAGAAGGTGCAACCACCCATGTTCTAAAAGTTGGAGTGGAAGGAGGGCAGAAGTCAGACAAGAAAAACTGTGATAAAGTTTCAGAAAGCTGACATTTGATGGCTATATTTTTTTTTGCTCATTGTACTCACATTACAATGAGGAGAACTACCTTCGTTAAAATTGTGCTCTGATACTGTATCTTTTTGATGCAAGAACACAAGGTGCTTAACAAGAGTTAAACTAGGTTTCTTGTGAGATGATGTGCGCCTTTTTCTGTTATGCTACAAAATCTCCATCTCTCTTATAACTCAGAGTAGTTTAAAAACCTTAAGAAAGACCTTGGTGTAGCCTTCAATATCAACATTTAAGCCTCACAGAGAGGTGATGCATGAAAGCATTATGTGCTTGCTGAGTGTTTCCCATCTAGGGCAATGACCAGAGCACGTGTCTTGGCTCCTCTTTCAGCTGTTCCAACAAGACACACAGATTGGGGCTGGCATTGAAGCCTGAAAAATTAATGGTTGTTTTTCCAGGTACTAGCAGTGCTATGTGTTTTCTTTATTTTACTTTTTTAACTGCAGCCTGGAAAGAGTGGTTCTTGGCTCTTATCTGGTCTCTGAGGGCACAGTGTGAACAAGAAAGAACAGAACAAGAAAGGCAGAGGAATGCATGTTTTAGAGTGCAAGAGAGCATTACAAGGCAATGCTCATCTTAGTGACCACCACTCCTACCTCTGAAGCGTGGTCATTCTTGCTTCACAGTATAACCTGTAATTCGAAGGTGATGGAGAAAACGAAGAAGAGAGATGAATGTTTGGAGAGTGATTGAACAGCACAACTGGCAAACCCTGCAAGAGCTCTGGAAGAGGATGGGGTGAAGTTAACATGTGGTTCTAGTTTTGAGAGCATTTTGTACATCAGGTTCAGTTCAGTGTCTGGCTCCCTTTGTGCAAGAAAGTCTTAGATGTTATTGTTTGGTCCCTCTATCTTGTTTTTCCTTCATATTACTGAATGTCTAGTTATCTTGGACAATATTCACTGCTACTGTTCAAAATATTCTGGAGAGCCATGAAAAGTGGCAAGAGTAATGTCAGTATCACTTTAAAACTGCTTAGGAAACCTAAGAGAGTAAGCCAAGGCAAGCAAGCCTTGCAGAGGAAGGGGTGCCGATCTAGAAGGAAAGCAAAAAAAAAAGCAGAACAAACAAAAAAAAAACACAAAAAAAGAAAAAAAGGAGAAAGGAAAAAAGAAGGAGGAAGACAGGGAGAGGAAGAAGAGAATGTTCATTTTCCTCTCCCATACATAACAAGCAGATGAATTGAACTCCTAATGATAGTCCAAGTTTGAAAAGGAGAAAAGGAAACTGGCTTTGTTACTCTAGCCATATAGAGGTTATAGAGGTGTTACATTTTCAGGAAGTTTAAAGGAGATACAAAAGAGAGATTGAGCTGGTAGAGGTTGGGAGAGACACCTTGATGAGAAACCCTCTGGCCAGTGATGGTGGTGTGGTGGCAAGTCTGCAGAAGCTGTAATTTTTGACACCATACTTTAGAGCTAAGAGCACTACAGGGCACTTTATTCAGCAAAGTGATGCTTCTATCATTTTTTTTTTTTCTCAGCTGTATCCAGCCTGTTTTACAGACATGATAATTTGTGGTATGGTGCAGTCCAAAAGCTGGTGTGGCTTGCTTTTTTAAGTCATGCTGTCTTATGACAAAGAAGTCACAATCTCTTTTAGATTTAAAAATAGGAATGTTTTGTGTGACTCTTGCTCACATACAAAGCACTGCAAGAGGTAGGGAAAATTGTTAATGCAATGCCTCACAGTATGTGGCCAAACGAACTGTGGTGATACATGTTATATGTAGATATAACATATCAATTATACTTGTACTGTGAGGCAATTTTTTGTTTTTCTATGAACAAAAAAAATCAGACAAAATACACAACACATAAGGAAGTATTACCTATTTTTTTCATTGAAGTGTTTTCATTGGATCGAAAATTCCTCAAATACTCCAAATTCATACAGTGGCTTGAGTGCAACATATCATCTTTTTATGCTACATTGATCTAGGAGAAGTATCTTCATTAAGTAAATCTGAACTGTTTCAGAAATACTGAGTATTTCACCAGCTTTAATATTACCTGGTAGTAAAACTTATTCTTTATTGATTCATTACTTAGAATGATAGTGTTCAAATACAGCAGACAATCCTGACATTTTTACAAATGTTTTCATACCTAACTGAAGTGGCTGTGCTATTTGTGGTATTACCTCTCCTTAGATTTGGGAATGAAGCATTTACTTAAATTGCCTTCCAAGCAAAACTATAAAGATTTCTATTCAAGATTTACACTAAAGAAATAAAACATAAAACGATCTTTGGTGTGGTATGATGATATTTCAATACTTCAGAGAATTCATTTTTTGGAAAGCAAATGTAAGTGTAAAAAGTAAATATCTTCTCCTCTGCATCTCTCTTTCTTTGGGATATGGATCACATTTCCTAGGACTCTCAGGCCTATCCTGTTGAAATCCAGCATCTTATATTCACTCTAGCTCTTAAAAAATAAATCCTCTTCCTATTCCTCTGCAATGACTCCTACTCACCTCCTTGATCATGGAGATAAGAAGAGAAAAGAGGAATGGAAGAGGGATCTTCCAGATCCTAGAAGGACCTGCAACAGCCCTGACCAGGATTTGGTGAGAAGGTGACAGCTATTGAAATGTGAGGTGCAATGTCTACCCTTCTCCACCAGCTTTGCAAGCACGAGGCAAAGAACAAGACCGCTCTGGTTCAAACAACCCCATCTCATCTTTTCAGACACTGTTAGCACTTACTAGGCAGCAAAAATGCAGACAGGAACCAATCCTATTCAATGCTACTTGTCCATGTCTGGAGCCTCTTTGCATTAATGATACTGACTGGATCACAAGGAAGACTTTTGTTCATCATTCACTCCCTGGTGAAAGAAAGGAAGGGAAGGAAGGGAAGGAAGGGAAGGAAGGAAGGAAGGAAGGGAGGGAGGGAGGAAGGAAGGAAGGGAGGAAGGGAGGAAGGAAGGAAGGAAGGGAGGGAGAGAGGGAGGGAGGGAGGGAGGAAGGAGGTGGTGTTCCAAATGAAAAGAATAAGGTAGCTAAATATTTCTGAAAATGTCCCTTTTAAGTGCCTTTCAGCTACTTATTTTGATTCAAAGTAAAACAGTATCTGTGGGATGGACATCCCAGTTCTTGAACATCTCATTATTACAAATCTCAGATATCCTTCCTTAAGTATTTAATTTGATGGATAAAAAAAGAGTAGTTTAGGTATTCTATTATTTTCTATATATTTTTTCTATTCTACTTCTAATTTATATATATATATATTTCTAAATGTTCTCTTTTTCTATTATTTTCGTAGACTTTGCTGTATGATAAAAGAAACAAATGAGTCTACTTTTGTACTGAGTTTGTAATAACTATCCTGATTGTTTGTTGTGTTTAATTTGATGTGCCAGAAGTTTGCAAAACCATAGGCACAATTTAATGAATAATTTTAATGGTAACAGTACTAGCAATAGCAGTAAGAATAAATCATTATTTCCAGTGTACAAATTGACTGGTTATTTACTGTAAGCATAGAAGTAGCATGTTCACCACCTGTGTCAAATATAAGAATGGTTAAAAATAAATGCTCATTTTTCCTGAAAACATGATTTATGTATAGAGTTTGTAAGGTAGCAAATTCTCCCTCTCCTCAGGAGTTTGGAAGCCTTTAGTCACAATACTAAAAAATAGAGGGATCTATGTGTCAGATAAGGGGAAAGAAGGATTTCCTTTTTCAATAGATTTCACACCTAGCTTCTATAGCTATGATTAGTGAGCACACTCTGAACTAGTTTAAAGTACTCAGAGAGAGGATAGGGCAGTTTTCCCAGAGACTGACTGAGGTTCAAAGAACATCTCATTTAAGAATCTCAGCCAGAAAAGCAAGAGCTCAGCCAGCTGTCATAAACTGTACTGGTGATGGGTTATTGCTATTAGGAGCTGCAAATCACCAACAACATATATGGAGCAGAGAACTATTATAGAAATTAACCTTGTGTTAGTCAGTGCTATTTATTATCACTCAATTCCACATTTTCTCTGTTTCTGCTGAAAATTAACTTAGAGAAAATATTCAGTGACTACAATTCTTCCATGCTGCTGTTAGTAAGATTTATTGCAAATCTGGTGCAGTTTTCCATGCAATATAGATGTAGTTGATAAAGCTTCTCTCTTCTGATGGTGTTCTGCTTTGTCCATTCTTCTGTAACTTGAATCACACCTCTCTGAGTTATTTTCTCATTTCAGAAGCAGTTTTGGAGCTGACTGTTGTGTTCTGTAATGATATTCACGTCCATAACCTTAAGCATAAATAGGAAGACACTGAATTTGTGAAAAAAAATCTGAAAAAATAGTCAAATTGTATTTTGACTGGATAGGCTTCTTTGTTTTAGTCTTTACACTTCCTTGGCCAGTTCTTCTGGTACACATCTGTAATAACTGGGTGCTTCAAAGGGTATTCAAAGGAAGAAATTTTGCTTTTCCTCTGGGAAGAAACATCAGGTTTAAATGTGTAGCGTGATTGGAACCATCCAGTCCAAATCCAATCCAATCCAAATACAACTCAAATAATGCTTTATGGAGCATTCAGCCTCAGCATTTTTTTTTCTTATTACTAACTGTTTTCCCTCTGAAAATATAAACACAGTAAATAGATTCTGCTAATGGTGGAGATAATATTTTTGAGATATTGATTGTACTTTATTGGTGCACATTTGAAGTTCATGGTTTTTCCTGCAATATTTTTGGTTATATCCTCTAATCCCCATAACATTTTTTATATGTCTCTCTCTCCCTTTCTATTTACTCACATTAGTTAGCATATTATTTTTTATTAAACCTTATGACTCTTGTCTGCTATCAGATTCACCTCTGTGTTCTTCTAAAACTACTCTTCTATAACTATTAACTTACTCTTCTATAACTTAGATTGATATCTGAGAAGTCAGGTTGTGTACTTTGCATTTATAACATCTTTTAACTGAAGATCACAAAGACATTTATGATCATAAATTACACTTCACGGTGACCTTGAAAACCTGAAATGCAAATGCCTTTCCATTTAAATTTTGCAGCATAAAGATCATTAAACTACAAAAGCAAAGGGAGAACTAAGATTTGCAATGGTTAAGCGAAAATTTATATTCTGATTTCTTTTTGACGGAAAAGCTCCTGCCACTTGTTAAATCAAGATGACTTCAAATATGAATTATTAATCAAAAGCTGAAGTCTTTTATATATATATATATAATGTGTATTGCACCACTTAAGTAACACACTCTACTTAATAATTAGGTCAACAGAAGAACAGTGTCTTCCAGACAGGTATTGGTTTGTGTCAGCCTGTGAGGTAATTCATCAAACTTGGTGTAGTGCCTCCCAGGCACGTAACTATTCACTATGGTTTGGAAGAGAAGGCAGAATGCCGTCTGATATGCCTTCCAGGCAGAAAATTAAACAGGTCAGCCTTGGAGGCAGCCCAGATAAGTGACTGTTCAGCTTTTCTTGAAAATAGATTAACATGCTAAGGTCATTCCTGAGTACAAAACTGGTTTCTACTAGATGACAAGCCATTATTCATGGACTTCCTTCTATTTGAAGGACCGTTTATTCCAACCTATCTTACAAACAGGTTGTTAGATGATTAGCCTCTGATTCTGGTATAAGTATTCTTTGCAAGCATGAACATTCCATGTTGCCATAATGTAAAAAATCATTGGCTCTGTTAACTGTATCTCTGCTAATGATATAAAGGGTAATCGAATCTTAATTGATATTGTAGAAACTGAACCAACATATTAATATGTAACAAAGATACAGACTTTCAAACAAGAAGATTTATATGCACATCTGCTTATAAACAAAACTTTGACAGGTTCAAAAGTCTAGTAAGCATATGCTTACCTGAAGTACCTATGTTCCTTACTTCAGAACATTAGGAAGAGAATGTCAGGAGCTTTGGATGCTTAAACCAACATTTAATTCATGCCCATAAAAAGGAAAAAAAAAAAAAACCCAGATTCTTATATTATTTAAAGAAAATACATTGAAAAAATGTTCTGAAAGGATTAAAGTAACACACTCCCTAAAAGCAGCAAATAGGTCTCTTCAGAGATTTGATCAGAACAAAAACCTGGGAGAAAAGTTGCAGAATAGCAGATGGATGCACAAAAAAAAAGTCCTATACTTTTTTCCTCAATTCTTCTCTTTCTACTCTCATAAATTTTTATCTTTTTGTTCTGCTTTAGAGCTGTAAGATTATAAATGTAAGCTACAGCATTATTTGAGGAGAGGGAGCCAAGCAGAGGGTAGAAGGCATCCAATAAACAGGATATGTTGATAGATCTGGCTGAGTGTAAAGTAGTGTATGTATAATTCTGGCAGCAGAAGAGAAATTTAGCAGAAATGATTTTGTGAATGAGTAGTTCTGAATGGGAGGGCTGAGAGAGACCACGTAGGCTATGGAGTTGTGATGAGCTTCAATACACAAGCAGTGGTTAGGGAAAGTGAACAGCTTTGGTTTTAAAATAACTAGGAAGACACTTAAATTTACTTCCTATATAATTTATGCTTAGACAAAATGTTTTAAACTGACCACTACTAGCCCTCTGAAATATGAGCTAGGAAACTTCATAGTGTTGCTGTCCAAATTTTAAAATGGATACTCTAAAAAGTGAAATGTCAGAAAGCAATCATAAATAGAAATATGAAAGTAAACATTGAAGCCTGTAGGACAGAGTAAAGCACTTAAGTTTGCTTGTTTTAATGACTATCTGCATTTTATCTAATGGATGTTTAATGTACACGTTTGAGTTGTACTTAGAACAGACCACACGTCCCTTTTCACAACTCCCTGATTAATCCGGTGTTACATATGCTTTGTTCTTTTTGTGGTCCCATAAATTGTTAATTCACATGAGAAGAAGAAATAGAAGGCAATTCTCTTTCTTCATTTTAAAACCTACCTATTGCTACTGGCAATGTTATATTACTTCCTTGTAATGTGCAAAATGGAAGTGTGGATACCTCTTTCCTAGCATTTCACTTCACTGCTCAAAATTTTAAGTCTAGGCTGTTTCATTTAAAAAGGCTGAATGTGGCAAAAACATGATTATGTGTCGTATGTGCAAAGAGTGAATCATCCATCCATTCCAAAATTAATGCATCAAGAAGACTTTGGATGGGATTAATCACACTTTGGAGGTCTAAAGTTTACCGTCACAGTCACCTCCAGCTGCCCTTTTATAGTCAAAGAAGAGAAATAGGCGCCACCAGAGTGCAATTCATCAGCCCTATTTCAGATTCTATTTTAGGCTGAGATGAACCACACTTTGGAGGTGCCTTGAATTTCCTAAATTACTGAAGATTTACTGACCAACTGAAGGTCAAATACTAAAGCATTTTTCATAGGTTATCAGGATTTTTTTTGAGTTTTTCTTTACTAGGAAAAATTAAAACCTTCTGAGAATATAGTAAGCCACAGTAATTGCTATTAAAAATCTCGTGTCTGAAGCTGTAACTTTCCAGCACTAGAAAACTTAGTTTAGAGTTCACATATTCTTATCTATTCATCCTGCAGATAAGAAATCTATGTGCTGAATGTTATTGCCTTGAAACCTTGGCTGTCAAAGCAATGGGATGGGAAAGGTTTGAGACTCAGCTACACGGGTAGATTAACTTGTAACACATGTTTAACCTAAGCAAGTAAATGAATTAATCAAAAATAACAGCAAGGCTGTTCTCATGGCTATAGAATATAATGATGACTAATTTATTTTTGAGCCAGAATTTTGAATACAGAATGAGCTGCATGGTGCCCACAGGCAAAATCCATTCCATATTTTATTTTATTGTGTTTTCAATTGAATTATTTTCTGTGGGTCATTTAACTGCAAATAGAAATTAAAAGATTTCATTTCAAAAAACTGACATTATGGAACACCTGATATGTCATTTACTGGCAAGAGTTATGTAGTTTCATATTTTCCATAAATCATTTGGGTGTAACTGTCCTTGCCTAAACTATGAGAGAACACAGCTTGCTTCATCAAATGAAGGACAAGTAAAATGTGAATATCTGATTTCTCCTGGGTCATAGGCTTCTAGATTCCAGTGTGCCCTGGAATTGTCACTAGCTTCTCCAAAGTTTTACCGCTGTAACCCTACTCTGCCTCTGTCAGTCTTCAAAGCTTGTTGAGTAAAAACTCAAAAGAGTGTTTTCAGCAAAAAGGACACAATTTCTGCATTTCTCCTCTACTGCTCACAGAAAGAATTATTCTTGCTTTAAGCACTAGTGCTCCCAGAGTTTCTCTTGTGGTATTTTGCTTCCTGTATTCATTCTGATATATGGTCTTCCATAAAGACACAATAAGGAGCAGAGTACATGTGCTAGAGTTTCCTACTTTGCTATGTTTCATAAATCCATTTTATCTAATGCCTCCAGGTAATAAAGAAGTAGATAAACTTATTAATCAATAGAATTAAATTAGAAAGTGGAGGTTCTATGGGCACAAATATCTATACCTCTGCTGACAAACTTCCTTGATGTGCAAACACTCAGCACAATTCTGTGAGCCATTTATACTGTTTTTGACATGCCATTACAATCAATGTTTAATTGTTTCAGTGACGTCAGATTCACTTCTGAATCATCTATGCTTTTCCTGGGTTTTCACTGAAGTGCTAACCATACATTGAAAGTTATGATAGGATGATGATGAATTCTTCCGAAGTAAAAACAATAGCACAAATATTAACAAACAAAATAGAAGGGGAAATATAAAAACAGCAGAAAAAAATAACACTTCCAAAATAACCAGATTGCCATTCTCAGCCTGCTACAAATTAAACTGCAAAGTCCCATGTGCAAGCATTGAGTTGGAAGCAATTTAAAGCAGTTTTCAGAAAGCTGCATAACAAGTCAAAAAAGAAAATGGCACAGGTAGGCTCTTATACCAAACAATTCCAATCTGTGCTGGGTAAATACAGTTGGGAAAATTCATGTATAAGCTAAACTCAGTGCAATTAAAATCACCTTCTGAAATTTATTTTAAGGTTTCTCTGTATGTATATCACACTATATTTATTTGCATGTATAACAGATTCACAGAATCTGTAAGGTTGGAAGGGACCTCTAGAGATCATTTAGTCCAACCTTCCCGTTCAAGCAGGCACACCTAGAGCATGTGGCACAGGGTGGCATCCAGGCAGGTTTGGAAGACCTCCAGAGAAGGAGACTCCACAACCTCCCTGGGCAGCCTGTTCCACTGCTCTGTCACCCTCACTGTAAAGAAGTACCTTGTCCCCTGCAGATGGAACCTCCTGGGCTTCAGCTTACACCCATCACCCCTTGCCCTATCACTGACCACCACTGAAAAAAGCTTAGCTCCCTGTTCCTTACAATCCCCCTTCATGCATTTATACATGTTAATAAGATCACCTCTCAGCCTTCTCTTCTCCAAGCTGAACAGGCCCAACTCACAGTCTGTCCTTGAACGAGAGATGTTCCAGTCCCTTAATAATCTTTGTGGCCCTCCGCTGGACCCTCTCTAGAAGCTCCACGTTCCTCTTATACTGGGGAGCCCAGAACCGCACACAATACTCTAGGTGAGCCTCACCGGAGCTGAGTAGAGGGGCAGGATCACCTCCCTTGACCTGCTGGCAACACTCCTCCTGATGCAGGCCAGGATCCCATTGGCCTTCTTGGCCATGAGTCCACACTACTGACTCATGGTTAACTTGGTGTCACCTTTCCAGCAGGTCGACCCCTAGTCTGTACTGCTGTCTGGGGTTATTGCTCTCCAGGTGCAGGACCCTGCACTTGTCCTTATTGAACCTCATGAGGTTCCTCTCTGCCCAACTCTCCAGCCTGTCCAGGTCCCTCTGGATGGCAGCACAGCCCTCCCGAGTGTCGGCCACTCCACCCAGCTTGGTGTCATCTGCAAACTTGCTCAGGCTGCACTCAGTGCCCTCGTCCAGGTCATTGATGAACAAGCTGAACAGCACCGGGCCCATTACTGACCTCTGGGGGACACCAGTGGTTACAGGCCTCCAACTGGATTCAGCCCCGTTTGTGACCACCCTCTGAGCGCTGACATCCAGCCAGTTCTCGATCCACCTCACCGTGTACTCATCTAGTCCACTCTTCCGGAGCTTCTGTATGAGGATAGTATAGGAGACAGTGTAAAAAGCCTTGCTTAAGTCAAGGTAGACAACAAACCTTCATTAATGCATGTTGTTGGGACCCTCAGGGATCTAACAGGGTTTGCTGAGCTCCTGTGTTTGGGCTCCCCACTACAGGCCTACATTAAGGGCCATCAGCCCAGCTGCCCTTGGTGGATGGTGTGGTAGATGGGCCTTGGCTGCAAGTGTCTGTGGCTTTGGCACCCTTTGTCTCCTCGTGCCCTTGCACATAGGGAAGGACATCACCATTCCTCCTGATGATCTGACATTAACAGAGCCGAGGAGCCAAAGAGTGAGGAGAGCAGGTCATATTGGTTGCTATATTAGATATTGCTACCTTATGTCATAATTCTTCTGAAGTGTAGAACGAGCAAAGAGCAAGTTGATAAAAATGTGGAAGAAAATAAAATGGCCATTCATCTTCCCAACTCTTCAAAGAAACCAGTCATGAAATTAATGTAGTTAATTTATTTGTAATCTGTAGACAGTCTGAGCAAAACTGAAAAGCAGCAAGAGCTTCATGGCTACATCCTTGCTGCAACAATGCAGCAAAGCACTGATAACAGTCACCCACTGGATTCCGGCTCTATCTCACCATAAAACTGAAGGACAGTTGGAGACCAAATGGATGTGCATACCAAAACATTTTAATCTGAGATATATGCAGTTTTACCCACTAGATGACTTCCCTGCACCTCAACAGTTACTCACTCCTTACACTGTTCATTGTGTTCCTCTCAGGTCTTCCACCTTCAGAAGCAGATTGGGGCAGCTGGTGACATGTCGTGTCCATTTGGAGTTCAGGTCAGCAGGCTCATCTCATTGCCTTGTGCTGGTTCTCTGGCCACATGTCTTGGCCAGCCTCTGATGTGAACTCTGATGTGGACTCCTCCTTGTTCATCCTTAATCATGATAATTAACACAGTTAGCAATATATAACATATACCACAGTTGCCGATATATAACATTCTTTTGTTATATTTGTGATAATATGCTGTCATAATATATTCTTCAGACTTCTGAAACTTGCTTCTGGACTGGACTTAGGCAGAATTCAGGTTTCTTCACTGGAGCTGGAGTTCTAACTTAATTATTTTCAAAAAATAATTAAGACTTTATAAACAGTATGAATAGATTTAATGGAGTGGAAACTATAAAGAAGTAATTACAAGGTAATATATACTTTTTTTTTTTTACACTATTTACTGAATACGAAATCAGGATTATGTAGAACTATGCACCATTTAACAAGTAGATTCAAGGAGGATTTGGGAAGGAATAGGCTGCCAGGAACCAGATTAGTCTCACTTTCTTTAGTCAATAATTTGAGGAGCCATACTTAGCAATAGAACTGTTTTAGGTTCTAAACAAATTTCAGAAAATCATTTAGCCCAGCTGTATCTACTCTGCCTTCAGGGAAAAAAATCTGTTTATTTTGTAAACAGAAAAAAAAGAGGATAATTTAAAAAATGAAGGGAAAAATATACTCCCAATTTCAATTTAAAAATATATAAGGTATATTTACGTATAAGATCCCTAGCAAACTTGTCAGATCTGTCTGGGCCCAAATGTACATGGATCTAGACACCCCACTGCTCAGCCTGGTAAGTGTCACTACAGAGAACAATTTGTTAGCCAAGCAACTTGTGTTTTTAAGATATTTCTGTAACAATCTAACAGGACTTGAGCAGTGGCACATGATAATCCATACTGCAAAATTGTTTATGCAGGTCTCCATCATGGCATTGTTCAGATCATCTAACGTTGTCCCAGACACAGTGTGAGCCAAGGATCACTCAATAGCAGTTAGAATGCAGCTGGTGTATTTAGGAGGGTAAGGGAGCTTAGCTCTAAAGATACTGCTATGCTATGTGCCAATTAGCTTGAGGTCCAGAGTCATAATGGTGGTATTTGCAGATGTATTTTACTACAGATTATTTTTAGTTAGAGAACCTTCTCCCTTTTTTAATCTTATGAATTATTTATCATTATTTAACACTTCCATTGAAAGTATTGTGAGGCCAAATCTTATACTTCTCACTGGACCTTACCTGCTATTTTATTTCAGTAATACATATGGCTGAATTCTGAGAATTATGCACTTATTAAGAAATTAGAAGTCTATCCTCCCTTAGATATTAGAAACTTAATCCCACTCTTGTTCAGTACAAATAAATCTGAATTATAATTGAACAAGTATTAAACTCAGAACAGATATGAAAAAAAAGACCTACATGAACTAAAATTAAAATTCTTGAATTCTCACAAATAAAATTCTCTTTCATTGAATTTCATCATCCTCATGTCAACATTTTAACAATTTGGTCTAGATATATTTTCCATTGTTGGATGAAGTCTACTTGCTATGTACTTAACTAATAAATTAGTGAAGTCCAAACACCCTGAGCATAAACTTACTTTTTCTTTGTCCCTTCCTTCCTTCCTCCCTCTCACCTTCCTTCCTTCCTTCCTTCCTCCCTCCTCCCTGCCTCCATCTTTCTTTCTTTCCTTCTTTCTCTCTCTCTCTTTCTCTCTCCTCTCTTCCTCTCCTTTTCTCCCCTTCACTGATATGAAGCTCAATAGTCATGAGCAACTTTTCTCCATCTTTCTAGACTTGAAGAAATTCAATATGCTTTTTTTTTTTCTGAATACAGATTAATATTACTAAAACTAAAAAAGTTCTACATTTTACTCCAGAACTCTAGTTTCTCCAGTGGTAGCCAGAAGCATTTCCACTTTCTTTTTCACCTATATTGTCTAAAGACCTTGTAATGTTTAAGTGTTTGTTAATTCCTAATTCCTTATTGTCTTTCTCAGTTGCTGTGAAGCACGGTTTGAGGAATGTTCAACCTCTCATTTTTTACTTCAGGTAAGGAAAAGCAATTTTCCCTTCCCAGTTATACACCTCCACTTTTCCAGAATCAAAGTTTCTCATCATCAAAAAAATCTGAGTCTTTGTCTCTTGCTATAGATAGATTGAAATCCAATATTTTCAGATGGACTTTTGGCAGAGTGTTTGTTTAGCTTCCTGCTTCTGTTACTTTATTTCTCATTATAAAGTGTTGTGAGACATCCAGTATGAATACCACTGTACAAATAGTGCTCTTTTTCGTGAAGCAGTGTAGGGATACATGGGTACCAAGCCATTGTAACACATGGAGCTTTCACAGTTCAGTACCCATATAGAAATATTTCTGTAGAAAAGAGTTCTAAATGATGCATAGTTACTAGTTCCCTGAAAAGTGACTGGTTGCCAAAAAAAAAGCCCTTAAATTAAAGCAACACATATGCTCATGAAATATTCTCCATTTCTTAAACTTGTCTAGTGATGAAATAGTGATGATTTGATTTCAAGAACTTGAATCACATAAAAATGAGAATTTTTTCTGTTATTTTTAACTTCTTATGAAATTGCCAGTGCGTTGTTCCTTGCCTGTGCTAGTTTTGCCACTTCAGATAAGTCAATGTTCATTTCAATCTGAACAAAGAAGGACATGATTAAAGAATTAACTACATGCTTTTTTTTCTGCATTCATTTTCAGAAAATATTGATGTATTCTAGTGCTCCCAGCATGATCATTTTTACTAACTTAATTACTAAGTTACATATAAAGCAATTCACAGGCATTCATTTAATATTTTCAGGTATGAATATGCACTCATATGCTTCTCCAATGAGGAACTCTTTGAGTATATTAGTTAGCTGCCTAATTACAATCAAATTAAGAGAACCATTTGAACCAAAAGCACCTATATTGACTTTTTTTCCCTACATAAAACAAATCTTCAGAAAAGAAGAAAGGACTAACACTTGCCTAAAAGGACAGTGACTTTATAATCATTTCTCTAGTAATGGAAAATCCTCTTTTGATATTGTTGAACTCTATAGAATCCAACCATAATAACATCTCTGCTGTTCCCCAGGTATTCCATTTAGAGGATGACTTTCAGAGCACAAAGTTGCATGGAACAACTAGGTTGTTGCTCAGAGCCATGTCTAGACTATCTGATAGTGATGTGGAGATAACTTCTACTACAATGTTGTCCTTCTATACTTTCATTAATCCAGTACAGAGAAGACATCAAGATGAGCAAGTCTGACATTCCTTCAGTGGGGAACTGTTAAACATAGATTCAGGACTTCACCTCTCCATGTGATATCACTGTAGGAAATTTAAGCATTCTTTCTCCTAGTATTATTTGTCTTTCATGTCCTCTTATTTGATAGTTTATTTTACTTGTCATTAGGGTGATTTGATTTAGTTTGTCATGTAGGGTATACACAGATGAAACACACTTTGAAATATCTGCCATTCCATCATAATAAATGGAATTTTTAATACTTGCATTTTACATTATGTCAAGGATTCTCAGAGTTTTGTTTTTTTTAAAATGAGTATGAACTCTAAGTGAATTAATAAAAATCCATTTAGAAAAATGATCCACATTTGCTCAGAGAAATACTTTTATATTTTTAATGCAAAACCATCCTGCTGTTTTAAACTAAGAACCCCAACTTGGTGGTAATTTAAAATTTAATGGCATACTTTGAAAATAAGTACTTTACTGGAAACAATGTTCTGTAACAAAATACATGACTAGGTTCATCATTTGTTAATGAGCAAAATCCTCACTTTGGGACACATTTTCTTTTCAGTATAGCAGAAATTAACAAGTCAGTAAAAGGCACAACAAATGTCATTAGGATATACCTCATCCTATATATTATATACAATATAATATAACCAAATGTCTGTAGGTCAGGAGTCAGCCATTTTATCGGATTTTATCTGAACGTATTTGAACCTTTGCAATAACATTCACTTCTTTGTTTACATGCATAACATTGGATCCCTAGATCATCTTTGTCTGGGCACAAAGCACAGATCTATCTTTTGTGTAAGCAGAAAATGAAAATGACTGTACTGAAAGATCAGCTAGGGGAAATATTGTAGATACAGAGATGCAGTGAGGCAGGGCAGGATAGTATAGGGGAAGAGAGCAAGCGAAAGGGAGTGAGTGGAAGAAAAAGACAGCATGAGAAAGTGAGAGAAAAATGAAAAAAAAAGAAAAAAGAAAAGAGAAAAAGATGAAGGGAGAAGAGATGAAAGGAAGAAAGCGAGTAAGAAAAGAAAAAGGGAGAGAAGAGGAAAGGAGACTCATTTAGCATAAACTTACTTTCAACTCATTTTCTTCGTTTTATTTTGTGATGTCAGCATACATACATGTTAGTCAACATATTAGAAGAGGAATTGGCCATTTTAAAAGATACTTGGAGGACGTTTTTTTTGCCAGGACGATTTGGATTCTTTGAAAAAATATTCAGTTAGAATCAATAGGCATGAAAGTCAAGGTGAAAACATACACTGACAGTAATTTAAGATTTTTCTGTACTTAACCGCAGAATCACAGAATGGTTGAGTTTGGAAGGGACCTCTGGATGTCATCTAGTCCAAGACTCCTGCTCAAGCAGGGACACCTAGAGCACATTGAACAGGGACACCCAGAGCACATTAAACAGGATCTAGACAACTTTTGAGTATCTCCAAAGAAAGAAACTCCACAACCTTTCTGGTCAAACTCTTCCAGTCTTCACAGTCAAGAGGGTTTTTCTCATATTAAGATAGAATTTCCTGTGTTTCAATTTGTGATGGTTGTTTTATCTTATTGTTGGATAACACTAAAAAGAGTCTGATGAGTTGTTGAAATCATACAGTGTTGAAATCTGGTTGAATTAAATTGAAAATTTCAATACTATTGAATTCTCAGGACCAGCTTTTCTGGATTGGTTAGCCACTATCTTTGCAGAAGAGAATGTGGTTTTAATAATCAAACTGACTGAGGCCCCTGTGTTTTTCCTTTTCCTTAGGACAACATAAGTATATAGCTTAATATTGTATGATGTGATGAGTTTGTTTGCAAGCTGGGGATGGAGTTAGGCTTCTTTTGGCAATTCCCAGCTAGAAAGTAAGTGATCCCTTAGGAATCACAGCCAAGCATCATAATTTAGAAGAATACCTAAATTGTTCAAATTTATGCTACTACAGGAACACTTAGAATTTTAAATTATGATAGCTGCGAACAGACTCCTTTAACTGTTCCCAACACACAACACACACATATACACATACACATACACACAGAGCTGTGAAGAACTTTCTCTCAGTTCTTTTGCTTTCGTAAAACGTAATCATCAGTATTTATTTTTTTTTCCACAGAAAAATAAGCAGAGCAAAAAACAAGGTATAGTTCTTACCTGTAGAATTGTTCACATCATATATTGTGATGTAGATAATTTGCATTTTCTCATATATGTACTTGCTGAAATACAAATATGCTGATAACAATCTTTGAGTGTATCAAAAATAATGTAACTGTAAAGAATAATGCTTTCTTATTATTCTTTAATCTTCTGAATATTCACATATTGAAATATGTTCAGTTGCATCAGAGAATTATCTACTAACTCATGCATCTACCACCCAGTGAATTACTGTCATGCCAGAGTTGCTTTTCTTCATTCAGTTCTAGTAGACTCTTTTGCATTGTTGTTCCACTCACTTAAATTCTCAAAAATAAATGCCAGGAACAGTTATTTGTTTTATTTTCTACCAAAGCAAAGAATACAGAACAGTCTAGGGACTGAGAAACACTGTAAAAAGAATCAAGGTCAGTGATTTCCTAATTTCTTTGACCATAAACAAGAACACTGAGCAAGTAACATGAGTACTTAAATAATACAGATTTAGCCCATAGAGGGTTTGTTTTTTTTTGTTTTTTTTTTTTTTTTGTGAGACTTTACATGAGTCCAGTAGCATCTTACTATGGGCTCTGAGCCATATCAGAAGAAAAACTTGATGTCTACAATGTCCATGAAAGAATTTGTAGAAACCACAGATTTGAATGGAAGAAAATATCTGTTTCCAAATAAAGCATCAAACTGAAAAAGTAAGTGTCAGAAAGGGAGTTATATGTTAGGAATACTTTAGAGAGATGAAACCATTATTTGATGATGACCACTAAATATTTCAAGATTTTGTGTGATGTAGTAAAACATAGATGAAGAATTAGGTGAAGCTTCTTTCCCACTGTGCTTTATAAGTAACTTCAGCAGTGATCAGAACTCCAACTTTGCATTAGTTCTTAATCTTATTGTAAAATATATGTCTAATAAATTGAGAAGTGCAGTATGAATGATAGGTATTCAGAAGTGAGTGAATAGGATAAAGATCAAAACAATTCTTTGATTCTTATTCAAAATGGACAGAAAAGTCCTGTAAACATATCTCTTCCTGACAGATTTAACAAATCTTATGTTAGAAAACTGCAAATTATAACACTTAATCATTGCAATTATGCAATTTAGGACCATAGCTTTATGAAGTCTTTCTTCTCACACAGGGTTCTAGCAGATTGTGCTCTTCCAATTCTATACTGAAGCTACAATTGTAATTTTTCTGCAAAAAAAATATTTCATACAAGAAATAAAACTTTATACAGTGGAGAATAAATTGCTTGAGATGTGAAAATGTTACTCTTCCTAAAGAAATAAACTAATAGTCAAAGAAAAAACGATTATTCCAAATACAGATGTTCAAACAACAACAACATATTGGTTCCAAGAGAAATTGAACACATTTTCCATGTTGCTAGAAGAAACAGGAACACATTTTCTTGTTGCTAGAACAAACTTATTTCTTTATATCAGGCTTTTAATAATCAGACTTCTTCCCTATATTCTGTTCTTTATCTCTGCCCTCCTTCCAAAAAAAAAAAAAAAAAAAAACCAAAACATAAATATCAAGGAGTGCTATTATATTATACATGTATACACTGTAGATCATAAAATCATAGAATCATAGAATGTGTAAGGTTGGAAGGGACCTTAGAGGTCATCTAGTCCAACCCCCCTGCACACGC
>JAUBOD010000876.1:1320714-1333294 GCA_032353885.1 Nothura maculosa
GATGGAAAGATCCCCATGATGTTTGCATTCAGGCTTTAATTTGCTTTTGTCATCTTTCATGCCCCAACTTTCTTAGACATCCCTGGTGTTGCTGCTAGCTCAGCACCAGGACGTGGCTGTGCAGGAAAGCTCTATTTACAGAGCTTTTCAAATTGCCTTCTGGAAGCCTAAAAAAGGCCCCAGTTCAACAGACCATTTGAGCATATGCTTTATCTCTGCCTATTCAACAAATACTTTAAACATAAACATATTCTAAGGCATTTTGCTATAGATTGGTAAGCTCCAAAATATGCTGCTGTGCTTTGCTAGATGAGGATCACTACTTCTCTCTGACAGAGCTCTTTGTAGTGACACATTATTACTACTTACATCCTTAAGTAGGAGACTTGCCACTTCATTATTTCCATGGCAGCTAAAATAGAAAAGTTAAAATATTTTTAAATTACTTCCTGGCATTAAATACAGACTATTTAGTGTAATAATTTTCACATGCATTGTAGATTAATGCAACAATTTCATATGATAGTAACCATTGAGGGATAATCTTGTGCTCTTTATTGTTCAAAAACAAAACCAAAGCTCATCTGTTTTAAATGCACCTTCTTTTCTCAGAAGAACTTGCTGCTTATTGCAAACCACTTTCATGAAGAATATACTGAAGTGTTGAGTCCAAATTTGTATTTTCCTATACACAGTTTAAAAAGTGCATGGAGATAAAAGAGTTGAAATGGCATAGGTTATGTCTTCCAATGCAGAGGTCTCCTGTTTTTTCAAAAGATCCTTTAAATGATTTACAGAAATTGCTTGGAGTGTGATGGAGAGTGATGGAAAATAACATACTATCACCTTTGAAAACTTTGGGAGTTTAATGTAATTTCACAGCCAGCCGTTTCTGTGCAATTTAAAATCGCTCTAAAGCCAATGCTCTGTAGCTGACAAACAGTGACAGAAAAGAAGTAGGTGATCTAAAGTGCATGCAGTCGAAGCATCCAGGCCTGCATGCATTGACTCCTGTTTAAATCACTTATGGAGAACTATCAATACTGGGCTTTTAAAATGCCTGAGCCAGAATAGTGTATAAAGCAAACACCGCAGCCCAAGTTTGTAAAGGCAGCTCATGTTTAATGCACATACATGTATATGGCTGTGTGTAAACTTACACATACATATATATATATTTGTATAATGTACAGTACATATTCAGCCCTGATATGAAAGCATAAATGGCAAAAGTGCCATGCACTGGTCCCCTGAAAACAATGCCTTCTGTTAGGCTGAACCCCAACTTCAACCCACAGATTTATCAGTCACATTTACAAAGGTCAGTCCTTTGCTAGCTGAAGGGAAAATTTGGCACGATTTCCTTCTTTGTGCCTGTGGCCCCTTTGCTAATTTGCTTGTCACAGACACAGTGCTCAGCAGCCCCTCAAAGGGATTGAAGGGCCTCCCTACCATCTTTATTCCTTGCCAATTCCTGATGATAAACATACTGCAACTCCCTTAACAAACTGGATTTGCTTTTCTTTCCAGGATGCAAGCATGAATATTCCTAGTAGGAAGTGCATAATAGAAACACACTCAACAATTGCTGCTACCTCCTTCCTTGGACATGGGAAAGCACTTTGTAGGAATGGGAAAACCAAAGGCCCCGACTCCGCCAGCCCTGCACGCCTCCTGTCTGCAAGCAAACCCGCTTGGGGGACGTGGTCTGTGCTCCAGACCCAGGGGAAAGGGTTCACAGGAGCCTTTTGTTGCGGTGTTGGCAGCACATCACTGGCCTCGTTGGCGTTGCAGATGGAGCGCTTTGCCGAACAGATGGGTTCTCTGCTTCCCCAAAGAAAGGGAAGGTACTTGATGTACCATGGCGGGAAAGGAGGGGGGTCTTCTAGGCAGATGGAAAGGCAGGGCAGAAGGCACGTTCTGCACTTTCTGGTGCACTTGGAGCCTAGCAACCTCTCTCCCCACAAATTTATTGGCACAGGGTAAGCACAGTGCTTTGTAGAGCTACTGTAGCAGACGTGGAGGAAGCAATTCACACAGAAGTGATAAAAATGAAGACACGGGCTGGTAAAACATGTTTACCTCAGCAGATAGTGAGCATGATGATGTGTGAGAGCCCAGAAAGTGCTCCTGTCCAGGGTTAGAGGGACACCAGCAGGGACAAAGATAAAGGCAGAGCAGTGTACCCAGGCCAGCACACTGGTCAAACATGTTGAGGTCAACTGTGCTGGAAACAGGGGCTAAAGATGAACATTATCTGCTGTAGCGAAGCAAGGAGCTCCCATTTTCCATCAGTCTATAGCCATGACAGTGTCATTCCTGCCATGACATCATCTTGATGCCATCTTGCCTCTTTCTTTGTGCTCCTCCTCCTCACCTCCCCTGTCTTGTCCATCTAGTGCTTCCATTTGAATCAATTCTGCACAGCACCTCAGAGCATGCAGTCTTGCCTTGAAACAGTGTTATCTGATCCAATATTTAACATACCCAATGTTAAAATCTTGAAATTGTCAAATAGAATGTGATAAGGAAGTGACTGGAATTGATAGGTATTGTATTTTTTTGTTGTGTGTTAATGCTCTACAACTTTTCAAACTACACACATGCACAGATACTGTAGTTTGTTGTGGTACAATTTACGATATGGTGCATTGGACCTTAATCTTTATTTTTCCCCCTTACCTTAGTTAGACAATTCCAGCACCACTTAAACGCAGACATAAAACTTTTTTAACAATAGAAAAAACAGAAAGGATTTCAAAATCATTGAAAATACAGATTTTCTGATTAAAAAAAAAAAAGAAAGAAGATAGAAAAAGTGCAAAAATGTCAAGGTTCTTTTAAAGTGTGATTTTCTGCTGAAAGTGGCTGCACAAAAACATCACATCTTTAAGTAATGGTTCTGGCTTTTGTTCATATTCAGAATTGTGCCAGCAGCAGCAGCAGAGATGTCTGATGTCTTTTTTTCCTGAAATATAAAGCAAACTGGATTACATGCCCACTTGTGCATCAACTGACTTCCATTTTGTAGGTTCAAATTCTCAGGGACACATTGCAATAAAATAAACAAGGAATCTCATCACTGAATTTTAGTATGAACATTTTTTAGATTGTTCTGTCTGGATCTCTGCCAAGTTTCAGCCCTGTGATAAATTAACTCCAACCCACACAAAGAAGATGGAAGAAAAAAAAAAAGAAAACCCCAACAACTTACACAAGGCAAAAACACTGCGTAATTTTAATGGGGAAAGAAGCAGCCAAAAATATTTTATTGGAAAAGTAGTTATCCGAAGAGAGAGTGGGCTCTTCTCTCTAATTGGAAACAATAATATTTGCAGCCTTGCTACACACAGCATAGAAAGAACATGAACATTTTGCTTCACAGATCTGGTAAAACCATACGGAGAGTCAAACACGTTACCTCTTGTTTTATTCATCCCAACACCCAAAACTGAGCCCCCTTTATTTTCTCTGCAGCTAAGTCTAATCTGGATGCCACAGGACCTCTGCAATTTGTGGAAGTGCCGAGCCAGTCTGCTGTCTACATTGTGCGTCTGGCTTTATCGAATCTCTAGCCACCCTCAGATAATAAATATTTCATATGTTGGACAGGTGAAAGGTTTCATTCAGCCGCAGATCTGCTTCCAAGGCAACCAGTTCCTGTCATTTGAACAGTTTAAACATGTTGAAAACAAAGCTTTCTCTCTGTTTGCTCTCCTGTATGATTCTATGTTTAGAGTATTATCCATCTCCCTCCAGTCCCTCCGACAAGCAGATACAGAAAAGTCGATAACATTAACCAGCAATTCTAAACCATTTATACCCTAAATGTATTCTCCTTTCTAGTCAAGATGAGATGAAAAATACTGTTTCACTTTACAAGCATAGAATAAATACTTAGAGATATGAAATTGCCCAGATTAGCATCTATAAATATTCTGTATGCAAGAAATATATGTCACTGCAGTGCTATGTTATGCCTCCCAAAGGCAATGGGTGTCTCCCCAGAACTCTTCTGCTATAATTCTGTCGAACAGTCATTTTGCTTTTTGAGGGAGCACCCTAGTCTTTCGCCAGGAAAAAGTTGCAGAGAAGACTGTTAGCAAACTCTTTCCAAATACATGTGCTTTCTGCTAGTATCAGTGCTTTTGACAGATCTTCATCTGGAAAATGTCTGCTCTGGTCTTTACATCTTACAGCCAAGCAAGCTCTTGTTAAGATTAGCTTTGCTCGTTCTTCCTCCTCATATCTCCGAGTGTCGTGGGCAGCTTCCCTTCCTCCTCGTCCTCCTCTTCTTAGGCCCTCCTCATGTCTAGGCTTCTCAATTCTCTCTCCTGTCCCTGTCTTGTACTCTGCCCATCTCTACATCTAAGCCTGCGTCTGCTGCTGATCTCTTTTAGGTCCTGTGTGAGTCAGGGCCAGCAAGTTCAACAACAATTTCTCTTTTCTGCCTGTCACAACTGTGAGCAAAGGGAGATGTGTTGCAGCAGCAGCAGCGAAATAGGCAGATGCCAAATAAGGGAATTTTCTCCCATCTCAGATCAGAATCAGACTGAGACATCTTTATGTGATGCTGTTTGACCTTTGTGGATGCTCAATGGGACACTGCAATTAGGGCAGAAGGGTGACATTTCTGTAGAAGATACCCCATTGTCTTCAGAAACAAGATAGAAAATGCAGTGTCTTCGGGTAAGATTGATGGTGTTTAGACACTCTGATGGATATTCATGCGTAGGTGGCTTATTTCATCTATCCATGCTCTCTCCCTACCTACCGCATAGGGATTTTGCTTTGGTGCTCTGTTCAAGGAACAGGAGGATGTTCTAGATCACTTGAGAAAAATTTAAATGTAATGTGCAACTGCTGTTTTATGCCTGCAGTGTGTTAAAGCAGTCCTTTTGGCCTGTAGCTCCGTGGCTGATCCTTACATTAGAAGCAATTAAACTATACCTGACCTCTCAGCCGCTGCCTTTCAGTTACCAGGCATATAGATTTTAGCCAGCAGGTCTCTGGTTAACCCGTCCTCGCTGTTGTTTATTTCCTGCCACTCTGCAGACACACCACTGAGCGTTAAGTATGTGAACTCAAAGACGCTCTCTCTCTACCGTACAGTTTTAATAGCAAACAATCATGAGCTGCCCGGGTTTCTCCGGGCAGAATTATTACTATCTAAGAAATACCGGCTTCAGGAGTATGCCCTTTCTCTCACCCTTCTCTGACTGTGTTAAAAACATCCGCGTCAAGAAACTACAACTGTTTTTATTCAAGTACTGAATTTGGAAGTAGTACCAGGATCCTTGCCACCACACGCTCCAACCATGAAACCCAGGTTAGTTCCATTTATTTTGGTTTGCATGCATTGGCACAGCACTGCAGCATTTTTGAGTTTCCAGGTCTTAGTGGAATTGGTTCTTCTTTTATCATGCAGAAAACATCATATTCGATTTTATAACCTCACTTCTTGCTGTTTTTGTATTACCGAGCCAAAATGTCAGGGTAGCATGTCAGCAAACACTAAGTGTTCATAAAGAATCATAGGGACAGACTTGGAGACCATAATCTCTCCTTTAAACAGCCAGGAATACCTTAGGTTTTCCACTGCCAACCGGGCTATCCCTGGACCTGCGGGGACAGCTGTGCTTAATCTGCCTTTTGCTATGTCACTAGGACTGCTTGGTATTGCATGATATAAAGCACTCTCAGGCTGTAGGGTAATAACAGTTTTCCATCAGTGCAAACTGAGGCTGACTTGGTGCATGAAAGACTCCATCGCTCCTAAGTTATGTCAGTGAATCAGCCACTTTCTGTCTTTTGTGATATGAAAGACTTTGTGAGTTTGTGATATTATCATATAGAAATGCATCTGGGCAGGTATTGCATTGTCCATAGATGATGTGTGCTACTGCTGTTGTCCGGTGCACTTTATCAAGAGGCTGAGATCTTTATTTAGATCTCGTACCACAAATTTTACTCAGATTAGGTTTGCCCTTCTGAAATTTCATGTGTGCAGCCTTTTACAGCAAGAGGGATTTGCAGAGAGAGAAGCAAAGGTATCAAGATTTAGCACCTGCAATGTTTGTTCCCCTCAACTGTTTGTCAGATGACTCTCTTTGAAGCTGCAATGCTTGTCTGCTTATAGGGAAAATATCTGAGGCAAGCAATGTTCTGTGCAAGGAGATTTGTTGGTGTTTTACTGTGGTCTTGTTTCCCTTGATTTTCTATTCCCTAACTCCCTATGGTTGTATGCTTTGATATTGCTAGAAGTACTTGGAGTAAAGGTTCCTTTTAGGGGAAGTTGGAATACTGCCACTTTTTCCATATTACAATGGGTGAAGAATAATCAGAAATAGGTCCACACATGGGCTTTTGATGATCAAGAAACTAACCTGCAGCTTGAGCCATTGTTGCCCTCATCACAGACTAACGTTATGGGGAGCAAAATAGAGTGTTCATCTTCAAGTCTTCTCTGACTTATCAGTCGTACTTTTAATTACTCTGCTTCTAAGCTTGTTTCTCCTCTTTTCAACCTTCATGTTTTTGTTTCTTGTCTAATTATTTTAGGTCAAGTCTACAAGAGTTGAATAGAATGCAGTAAAAGTAATGCTCTCTGATCTTTTTGTGGCAGAGAAAATTTGTATGAAATGATAAACATCTTTTTCATGTATTATTTTTATGGAAGATAATGGAGAGAGAAGTTCTGAGTGACTGAAAATTTCGTAACTGCACCATTAATGTTTAATTGCTATTGGCAGCCAAGAAACACTTTTCTGGATTAACCAGACACTATGCTTCAGGGATATGCATAGGTGGCAGAAAGTGATAAAGCTGGTGAAACCGCACCTCTGGGAACATGTAATGGGATCTTTCCTGTGATATGCAAATTATGCTGCCAAGTTGCTGTATAAACAATTCATGGAAGAAGTGGTGAGAGGTAGTTAAATAGCTGGATCACATATCAAAGATAAAATCCATCACTGGGAATGGAAAAAAATGTATTAAAAGAGTGGTTTTGCTTTTTACTTTTTAAAAAATATTCTTTGCCCAAACCATCCAAACAACAACAACAAAAATGTTTTGAAGAGTAAATAGTGAATGATTTATCACAATTGTTACAGTCCACAGTAAAGGAGAGTTCAGGGATCCATACTGCACAGAACTTACAACAAATGAAATCTTTTCTACTACAGATAAAATAGCCAATCATATTACATTGAAAAAAAAAAGGAGAGAGGAAGAGAGAGAGAGATTACTTCACAAATGTTAATTTGGTTTCTTTTCAGATAGAAGACATGCACTGCTTATTTTTCAATAATAAAGGCAATCCTGCCATTTCTATTCTAAGCATGAGCGATGATCTCAGGCAGCCCAGCAAAACATATTTCAGGGTCATACACAGTTATAGATCAATGAACGTGCACAAACCTTATTGATGCTAGCAGAAGCTGAGCTCATGCTTTTGGCCTGAGTTTCCATTTTCTGTATTTTATACTGCATGGGAATTCCAGCTAATCACATTCCTCCAATAAATCAAAGATTATTCTTTCACAAATGGCATTGAAACCCTCATTGACATTGTGCCCAACTGTGTTATTTTTCCACAGAGGTCAATCTCTGTAGCAACTGCTTTCCCTTAGCCCTCTCCTTTACCTGTTGTTCATTTAGGATATGATGTTGCTCTGTTAAAGCGAACTAAGAAGTCCATGATTAAGTTCAGTGGGAGCTGGATCATGTTCTAGAGTCCTAAGGGACTAGCAGTAGAAAATTCAAGAAGGCAGCTGGGACTTTCGAAGCATGATGAGGCAAATGAAATATTTTTGGTCTGTGGCTTACTTTTGTTTTGCTATGCAATAGGAATGATACTCTGAATAGAGTCACATAGTCACAATAAACAGATCCTGCATTCACTAAATGTATCAGATTCTGTTCAGTGTTTAATCACCCACAAAAGCTGCCTCGGATGCTCTTCCACCAGGAACAATATCTCCTAATTAACTATAATTAAGGTAAATTATAACAACAGGATGAGAAACTAGATGGATCTGTCTCTTGACATTTCAAATTTGGATTTTTTTTTTTCTGCCAACTCTCTTAATATGCGTCAATTAATGATAACAGAGGCCAGGCCATTCTCACTGATGGATCTGCATACATGAATCTTAGTACCACTGAGACAAGATGGAGCATGCATCTTTTTGTTATTACAGCACATTTAGAGACAGGCATGCTCCCTAATTAAGCAGAATTTACTGATTCAGATGTTGATTCCTTGTAAGCCAAGCATAAAAACTTCATCGTCATATCCCAGTGATTCCAAAGGCTGTGCCAGAGGTGACTGAGGAAGACAGTTGTCTGTGTCCACTTAAGGCAGGTAGAGCACCTCTTCTCACTCACGGAGAAACCTCACAAAGTTATTTTGGTGGCACATTCATTAAATAAGTAAATTCTTAGATTCAGTGATGCAAGGAAGACGTTAGGTTAATATCGTGAAAATTGTTGCCTCTTACATGAGCTGCAGTAGTCATTAGGGCTCCACAAACAGATAACTGTTTGGAGGGCCAGTCAGTAGTAAGGCTTAGTTCTTAGTACAGTTAGCTTGACAATTAAGACTTTTAAAGTATTTCTGAAAGAAGAGAAATTAGCAACATAACAGAGAGAATATTTTAGCTCAGGATTTTCTGGCCACAATATTTAATGGAATATGCTAGTCACTTGCTGTTAGTGGCCATTTTCTTCAAGAAAATGAACAATACTGCATTTCTACTGAGACTGAAATCTTATTTGTAATTGCAAAAAAAGAAAAACAAAAAACAAAAAAAAACAAAAAAACAAACCCTACTAACATGCCAATGTGCCTCAGCCACATCTGGCAACTATTCTAGAATTTGGTGGTGATATGCCATGTGTCAGTGATACATTTCACAACGTCGTTCATAAACAGACTATGGCGCCTGGGGAGGAGTTCACAATTTCAAAGATAAGCACAGATGAAGCTGGGTTTCTACCTAGTGTGCTGTGCTGTATATGTATTTGCCTGTAGTCATCTATAAAGTGTCATAAAGCATATGCAATCTTAAGGTGTCATGCAAAATACTAGGAAAAATGGGATGAAAAGCACATCTCCTGTGCTAGCCCAGGGAGCAGCTCTATTGTGATAAAGGCTTGATTAACTGATCTGTATTTCTATGACTGCAGAATATAATCATATGTTCTTGGAGGTTATTTTTAATACTTTTTTCTGTGGTATATTTTTAGCTAACCCAATTTTCTGTTCTCCTACAGAAGAAATTCTGTAGATATATTTGAATTGTGTTTCCAAATATCTTTATGATAAATCATTTATCTGATTGAGAAGTGACCTGATTACAAACTTTTCAGTTTTCTTTTAAGATATCCATAAGCAGTTTTTAGAAATGTTCATATTTTGTTTACATCTTATGTGCCCATACTTCTTGATCACATGCAGAGAATATTTTTGTGCACTGCTGCTATGCATGACTAAGAAAAGAGCTGCAGATAGAAGAGGAAGAGATACAGGCTGTAATTTACACCTGACAGAGTGTGAATTTCATTGCCAGTCCTTTTAAAGGGAACTTGCTATTTTCTCTACATTCACATAGATAAGCAATTCCATGAAAAAATGTGATTGTTGTTTTCTTTGTTTCTTCTTCCATGCTTTGATTTTGTTTTTTAATAGGAAAAAAAATGGTTCTTCAACCTAATACAATCCTGTGTTATGTGCAGACATAGGGCATGGTCTTGTCACGCTGGGCATACTCCACAAACATAAAGAAGCCTAACAAGGCTAGAAGAATAAAGCATGAGATAAAGAAAGTGTTATCACCTCGTTTCACAGATGGAGGATCAAGGCCCAGACAGTTTAAATGACGTACCCAGAGTGTATTGCAGCTATTTGAGGAACAGAAATCTCCTGGATCCTGGTCCCGCCCCTTTTCCATTTCTAGAGAACGGAAGACCCCTTATTTGTTTTGGTCGATTTGCAATTGTAGATAGTTTAGAAGGCATTTAGAGATAGAAGAGGCCTATTAGTCTTTCCTGCTGAAAGAAATATTAGCAGGCAATTAATAGAATAACAAATGCAACCTGTTCAAACCGCTCTAATTGCTGTTGCTCTGAGTTTCGGATAAGAAGGCACACAGAGGTCACGTAACCTGACTGCTTGTATATTACAGGCCACTAGTGTCACAGAGGCTCTCCTAAATTAAACCATACATTTTAGACAGAAATACACTTGTCTCCCAAAACACTGCCTGTTTAGATTACAAATTCGATGGTCTGGGCTTTGTCTCTCCATGTATTTGCTTTGCACCTACTGCAGTGTGGCATGGATAAATAAGTTTGTCTCATGTTTCCATCAGTTTAATCCCTTGCATTGCCAGGATTCTTCCAGTTAACTGGATACCTTGCAGCTCAGAAATACAACCCATGGACAACATGAGTGAAGACAGTGCCAGAAAGAGCCTGCCCAGGGAAGTAGTGGAATCACTGAGCCTGAGAGTGTTTAAACAGCGTGTAGATGAGTTACTTAGAGACATGGTTTAGCAGGCATGGTGGTGACGGGTTTATAGTTAGGCTGCATGATTTTGAAGGTCTTTTGCAACTGTTATGATTCTGTGATTCTTTGCTTCTATGTTTCTTTGATTCTATGAAAGGTGCTGGTATTTATCCTGGTGTCCTGACCTGCCTCACAGGGTGCCTCAAGCTGCAGTGACCACCTGCAGGCCATCTGCACAGGCAAACACCATTGCACGTACATGGGCTGAGGTCCCAAGACAGTGAACAAGCCTGCTACATGACGATATAAACAAACAAGGCCAAACCATCAGTTACCATATTCATCGCTACAGGCTAAATGCTTTATTCATAATGCTGCGGTGAAATTATTAACATTATGTTTGTTTAAAAAGTAACCAGTAGACCATTTGTGACCCTCATAATACTCATGTTATGCAATGCTCTGCTGGTTTACACTGGTTACGTTCTGCTTTATGTTTTCCAGGGCAGCAATTTCCAATAATTTTTACTGCAGTAACAAATGCTATTTATGAATATAGGTAACTAATTTACCAAAGTTTCACACAGTGACTCCAAGGCTCCCACTTCATAGTGAAAGGTTCTGTGAATTTTTTGGTCTGATTTTTGACTCTGAGTTGTTTCTGACTGTATTTTGAAGCCTGAAAATACTGTATTACAGTAAAGCAAATACATTATTCTTGTTATTCCCCTTGTTATTAGAAAATATTTACATATTGAAGTAAATTTACATTGTTCTCTACTAGCTTAGACAAATGCACATTCCCTGCCCTGAAGAACTTATAATTCAAATAAGAGAATATAAACAAACACGTCAGGTCAGGAAAGGTTGGCTGAAAGGATTTTTGATTATGTGGAAAGGGTGGAGGGATTGCATGAGCAGAGAGGGAGATGTTGTCATCAGTAGTGCTCACAGTTTAATACCACAGTAGCATCTGAAAAGTCTCTCATGGGACAATAGCTTGCCTGCACAAGCCTGCAAATGCCTGGCAGGAGGGTGGCCATGCTTGGAGACAAGTCCTCAGCAGCCTGGTGGCATGCCCAGGGATGCCTCTGGCAAAAAGCCAGTGTCAGCCCAATTATAGCATAGAAATCACCAACTCTCTGGTATGTTTTAGCCTTTCCTGAGGGAAAGTCCCCACTATTTGCTTCCCTGAAGAGTTATAACTAAAACTGGAGAAGACAAATGCACGTGCAAGACTATGCATCATGGAAAGAGAAATGGAAGGGTTATTAGCTGGGCAAAAGTATAGCAGGACCACTCAAAAGTAGGATTTTCAGCATCATCATATTCACTATGATTTTTAGCTGGAACATCATGCTGTCCCTCAACAGTCACTGAAAAGGGGGAACCCACAAGTGATTTGTGGGTTTCTTGAGCATGATAATTCTGTTTCATCTGATCTTCTGTGAAATGTGGGATCATATCTTCTTCAGTGGGCAAGAATAAAAGTATCTGAGTGTCCCATAAACAGAATCCTGCCCATAGAGTACATGATAGTCCTTAAGTGTGCAGCCCTGCAGTAACTTGTCCATGGGCTCATACACTCAACAGCTCAGAAAATAGAAACTCCTGGCTCTGCCTAGTAATTTACTTCAATCTCTGAAAACAAAGGCCATGAGGGAGCAAAAAGGGCCTGGAAACTCTGCCCTTTGTAAATTAAAAACTTCTTTGCTTCCTTTATTTACTTACAGCCCAGGACAAGGGAAAGGACAGAAGGAAGCTCACTGTAGCTGTCCTCATCTCCTTATTGAAAGAGGTAGCTGCTCCAGAACAAGCCCCAAAGAGCAAAGAAAGCCAGTAGCTGCTTGAGGAAGGCTGATTACAGAAATGAGCATAGGAGCTGAGTGTGGTGTGTGGTCTTCACTGATTTTTAAAACAGGAGCAAGAGAGCTCAGTGTCTGGAAAATAAATGGAGAAAAAGGAATAGGACTCATCTGGAAGTGGAACAAAAGGAGGCTGGAGTGAACTCTGTCTCCAGGAAGCAGGCAGATGTAGGGCAACACAGTTGCAGAAAATATATTTGAG
>JAUBOD010000876.1:1334495-1346869 GCA_032353885.1 Nothura maculosa
TGTGCCACATGCTCTGGGTGTCCCTGCTGGAGCAGGAAGGTTGGACTAGATGATCTCTAGAGGTCCCTTCCAACCTTGAAGATTCTGTGATTCTGTGAGATGTGTTTCATTGCATAGGGAGACAGATGTCTAAATTAGATTATCTGAAGTATATGTTTCTCCCTACTGATGATAAGCAGAACAGCTCAGGCACAGATGTCTGCTTTAGCTGAAGTTAGGTGAGATGAATCTTCTCCACACAACAAAACAGAACACAGTAAAATAGATAATATTGTATCTTGGCTGTGAAGAGATGTTTGAATGAGGGAATGGCCCATGGCAGAGTAAAGCAAGAAATGTGCCTTTGTTGTAAGGGGAAGCATGAAGTCAATAGAGGGAAACAAAAAAATACAAAGAAAAGCAAAAGAAGAATATTGCAAGATAAATGGAGAAGAACAGACGATATACTAAGAGCAATCGAAGGAATTGAAGATAAATGAAACGAAGGAGCGTACTACCAATACAGAGTTTACTGGTGAAGATCCTGAATGTGAAGTTTTAAGATGTGATGATAGATTTTGAACAGAGTAGAGATATAGTTGATCAAATAAGTAGTAGTTTTTCATTTAAGCAGAATTTATGGCCAGGAACTTTGAATTAAAATAAGAAAAACATGCCAAAATGTCTCTTTCAGAATCTTACTTAACTGGCATCACTGAGACAATATATTGCTTAAAATTATGATTAATATGATTTTAGATTGCCTCACTGCTTTGTAAAAATGTGCTTTAGAGATTACACAGGCACTTATCCAAAGGCACTTTGATATCACCTAATGCCACAGTTTGTTAGGAAGATATATGTGTATTTAAAAAAATATGAAAATAGCTTGATTGACAAGGATTTTTTTTCCATGAATCTCTGCCTGAAAAGACAGGCTTCTTAACTCCAGGAGTTCAATTATACAGGCTTTGGAGGAAAAGAGAAATGATAATGAATATATTTTAGAAACTTCTAAAAAGTTACTTAAAATAGATTTTACATGCATAATGTTGCTATGTGAAACTCAGCTCTCTCCTGGTCTTCTGGGGCTAGAAAAGAGTAATATGTGTTCATCTGGAAATTCAGAAATAAGACTTCTCTGCCTCAGTCTACTGGTCTGTACAATACTGTCCCTATGGGTTTGCCACAGGCATTTCACTGTAGGAGTTGGTAGGAAGCTAAAATGTTCTTCCTGCAGGGATGTCCCAGGTTGCTCCGGGACTTGTCCTAAAGGACCCATCTGCCCCCATAGGACCAGATAGATGAGATGAGGCTCTGGCTGGTGCATCCTACCCTGTGACTTCCCAGTTCTGCATACAGCCAGTGTCCTTCAGTGAGGTTATGGCTCAGAGACATTTCCATGGGGGCCATCTGCTTGGCTCACTGGTTCTCCATACCCTCTGCAACTACCAGCCTGTGCATAGTCAGCCCTGGATGCTGCAAGGGAAGAAGAAAGGAAAGGGAAAGCAAGGGAATCTTCTGTGGCATTTGGGTCCCTTGATGGTGTGAGACTAGCAATGTTTTGTGAAACAGTCTTTTATGCTTGCTTTGGTTGTGGAATCCCCTTTCAGTCTAATTAACATTGAGACCAACTAAACAACTTACTAGGTCTTTTCATATGTTACTTCTGTGCTACAGAGAGACCTTAAACCAAATCCGTCTTATTTTCTCATGTATTTTCTTCTCTGGAAGAGTTGAGGTAAATGCTAGCTTTGAGGTTAACTAGATTTTTTTTCTCATATGTCTACTATATAGAAGCCTACACAATTAAATCTTTTTCTTTTTTACTAGATTTTAATTCCCTTCAATACATCCACATCTTTGTATGCTTTCTCTATTGTCTGAAATATGGTAATGTGGGATGTGAAGTTTCTGAAGCACTTAGTAGCCTTCAGTTAAAAAGAATATTATGTAGGGCCTATTTTAAATATATTTCTGGAAGTAATTGAATGATTTCAAAAAAAAAAATGGTAACATATAAAAACTTAAAGAGCAGAAATGTAAGGAGGAATTGGTCTAAATTATTCAATAGGCTACTCCCTTCCTAAATGGAAAGCAAATTCACCATTTCAAAATAGGTTTGACAGAGTCATCAATTCAAAGTGGCATTCTGTATTCAAGAAATAATCAGACTCATTTTGTCACTACATTGCTAGCCTGAAAATTTTCTTTTTTTTTTCTTTTCCTCAGACGATTTTGGTATTGCATTGCTTTTTATCACTAAGCTGGACTTCTATATTGGTTTGCTTAATATGCCTCCAGATTCTGTTATTTATAGACTTCAGTGTATTCAGATTGCAGCTGCTAGAATGCACACAAAAGAAAAAGCACATTTGTAACCTGTTAAGCCTTTGCTGTGGGATGCCAGGGAAGTTTGGGATTTAGCATGAAATATTATTGGATGACCTTTAAAGGAGCATCGCAAGAGAACACCTGTTTATCTTTCAGACCTTTGTTTTATTTTTTTCACTTGGAATCTTCCGGTGTTCTACTTTCCGAGGGAAATCTGCCCTTTGTCTGTTCAACATATTATCTTCAGAAACTGCTTGGGCAGAGGGTTTCAGCAAAGCAGCATCTGAAACAAGCAGTTTCTCTAGAAAATGTGTTTTGTGCAAATTGGCTTGGTTAGGTTTAAGATGAAACTGTAAATATATTGTGATTTTCCTCTTAATTTGAATTGTTATAGCAATATGGCCATGATTTACTTTTCAATTGATTTCAGTGCAAAATGATGGAGAGGCTCCTTTATAAGAAGTATGTAAAAATATACAAATACAGTGTATATACAACATATGTTTTATGAGTTTATAAGATAACATAATTTTTAATGATATAGTCTAGAATGAGCAATAGTGCTGCAATTCATTCATAAGACTAAAAATTAAAAGAATAAGGCAACTCAACTTCCAATGAGGTACTATAGGTAGGACCTTGCTTATCTTCACTTATTGTGCCTAATAGAGCTGTTTTCTTAAGGTAAGCACCAGTTCCTACAGAAACAACTTGTACCTTAAAAGGCCTCCAATAAGAGGCCAATAAGACCTGATAGATAAAACTTGCTAACCATTGTTACTCTCTGGAGACTCTGAAAACCGCGTCTGTCCAAAACGGTTGTGGAGTCTAAGTAAGGATATTGGATGACGAAGAGCCCCAACTCTCATGATCTAGTATCTCATATGTTTTATTAATTGAATTAATAATGTGTTTTTACACAGATTGCTTCTGAAAATGTATTCTCCCTTTAACATCTTTTGTATTTCAGATTTTAGGAAAGAGTTTTTTAGGAGTTAACATAACTCACCTTTAAATGTGAAAAAAATGTAAGAGGATGCCCCTTCTTGAAACATTGCACGTGCAATATTAGGTGTATCTTTGGAGTCATGCTGGATATGTTTCTATCAGGTACTACAAGCAGTGTGGCTATGATAAGAATCTATCATGTTCACTGCTGCTACTCCTAGCTTTCTTCTTCTCGAAAGGTGGTCAGGAAGACACTGATAATGAATGGTAGCAGCTCCTTGTCTATCTTTTCCTTTCTTCTGTATTGGGAATCCATTCTGCAGCTGGAAAAATAAACACTGCAAAGAACCTGTAAAAAATACTTGATGCATTTTAGAAGAAACCTTTAATGCATCTGGCAAATGACCTGCCCTGGTAGGCAGGTGGAGCGTGACGAACCTAATGACTGCTGCCCTATGAATCACAATGAATAGAAACAAGTATTTCACACATGTTCTAAGAACTGGAAAACTTGCCTAGAAGTAGTGGTTCACAAGACATCACAGCATTCCTGGCCATCTGTCTCATCTTGAGACTTGGCACCAATAATATATAATGTCTTTGCTACTTGCAATCCCCGGTTTCAAAAGGTTGATGGCATAAGTCTTTTCCTTGACAGATTTAGTGATTGCTGAAATTAGAGAGAGGGGTGAAATGACTCAAGGTCACTGAGCAGGTCTGTGTTGGAGCCAGGTAGAGGACTCCTCCTTGCATTCCAGGGCTGGCTGCTGACCCTGACACTCCGCAGAGGCTCTTCGCTGTGGTACATTTAATCAGCCTCACTCCATGTCATAATTCACTGTCTGTGGTGTTATGGATATCTAAAGGGTAGGATTTTAACTTAGCAATCTGCTGTGTTATTGAATTAGTTTTATGTTGTGTTAATTTCTTTGTCTCATGGCATTCATTGCCTGTGATAATTGATGCACAATATATAACCAAGTTCCATGTTCATTTGGGTAAGTGCATTTAATTGCCTGGTATAAAATATGTGTGCTAAGTACAATCTGCTATGACTGGGAATTGCTCATTGGTATGGACTTGAGGGTGCTTTATCTTCCTGACAACTAGTTTGAGAAAAGTCTAAGTGTCTTCCACAAACCAATATCTAAGGATCTCTACTTGCATTGTATCTAGAAAGAGAATAACCAAAAAAAAAAAAAAAAAAGACATTGCACATTTTCTTCTGTTAATTAGGATTATGGCTTCAGATGTTCATGGAATTACTCTTCTAGAGTAAAGCTACTCCCATGTGAAAGTATTTATGAACACATTTCTTTTACATATAACTTCTGGTCATTAATTCTTAGAGAATTTCTACTCAATTATAAATCAGTATTATTTTCTAAAGGTGAGATACCATTGAGATGGTGTTGATTTTGCATCTGCTCAGAATCCCTGCATGCACTTGTGCTTTCTTGCCTATTTTAACTGATTCCTGTTATTTTTAAGGGAATAAGAACCTAGGTGCTTTTCTCATCATACAGGTCACTTTGCTTTTTATGTGGCTTAGACAGTGAAGATACTGTTGGTTTATTTGTTTCTATGTTTTGTTTTGTTTCCAGTGATCATGGAGAATATTAATAGTGCAGTATCTAAGTTATACAAGGAAACACTGAAATTTCCTCAAAGCAGATTTTATTTGGAATATTAACAAAGCCTCTCCTCTCTTTCTATATGGAATATTTGAAAGTTTTGAAACAAAAGCTAATGGTTAATTCTAAATAAGGCATGAAGAACCTACAAAATTATTTTTAGCCATATAATGTTGTTCTGTGCTAACGCAATCTGTGAGTTGTCAGCAGAAGGGATCTTTGCAATTAGTATCTTCTCTTGTACAAGAGCTAGCTTCTACAGCCCATGTCCTCTAGGATGTAGCATTAGTTCTGCCTACGGCTTGTTGCAAATTATTTAGTGTTCATAGGTGCATTTACACTTGTTATTTAGCTCTATCCCACTGACAGAGTAGCCTGCAGCAGTTCTTGGTTATATAAGACTTGTTCCACTTTCGGCTCCTTGCATGCATTTTTCCCCTGGTTCAAGCAGCCTTTCGTCTATTTTCTTCTGATAAGGGTGTAGACCTGATGGCCAGAGAGAAAGCAAGGCTGCCTAGAGACACTACGGATTATGAAAATATGTTTAGAGCTAAAACTTCCATGGTACAACTGGGCAAAACTGGTGGCATAGTGCAGTATGGCGATCACTAATTAACTCAGGGACTCTGCTTTCATATTCATAGCATCATATGATTCTCCCTCTGCAAAGATTTAAACAAATACACGCTGCTAATTCATGAAAATATAAACAAATTTCAACATTTGTTTTAAAAAGGGATGTTTTATTTGTTTGTTTGTTAAGAACTTTGCTTCAGAATTTTTTTGCCTGGTAGAAGGCAAATGCAAAAGAAATCACTTATCATTTTCCAATACACTGAGGTGTGTTTATTTGACCCAAGGTCTGATTCTTTATGGACCAGTTACCATTTTTGGCAATGTGGATTTGCAGGGGAAGCAGCAGAGTCTGTTGGCAGATTTCCTTATGTCACTGAGTGCACACTTCACAAAGCAGTAAAATGGGATGAAGAGGTGGTGGCAGAGAGAGTTCAACACAAATTTTATGCCTCTTATCCCACTAATCCGTGCTTGTTTGAGGTGCTTTTGCAGGTCATTCTCTGAAACCATGTGGCAGCACCTCCTTCCTCCTAAGTAGGCAGGGTACTATGTTATGTGGCTAAGCACCTAGCACACATAAATATATGAAGAGGCATTTCATCACTACTGGACTTAGGAGCAGCCCTCTCTCCTACTATTAACAAAGTATAAAGACTCCTGTTCATAAGAAAGGCCATGGGGCACATGGAGCCATGCCAGAGACCAGGTCTGCTCCATGGGGGAACCATTCTCATCTGAGATTTGAGCGCATACTTGTAAATCAGCATTGATTTTGGAATGACTCCTAAAGAGGAAAGGGGCTGTACTGACTGTGAAACAACGTATTGACAAGGAATAATTCAGCCAGCGCTAACCTTGAAATGGATGTTTGTGGTCAGAAGTTTATAGCCTGAATGAAAAGAGCTAAGTATGAATTTAAAGAACTGAACAGGAGATACCAAATTTTTAAAATCTTGACATAAATCTCTTGAATGATATAAGTCACATTCCCTGCTGAGGATTATCATTCATTTTTTTTTGGTGTTAATAGATGTTATTTAAAAATTAATTTTATCATAAAATTATTTTATGTGCAATGAGCAGTGGAAATCAAATAAGAATTTGAATTGTGAATTCAAATACAAAGAGTTGATAAATATTGACTTTTAAATAGACCTACTGTAGTTTTGAATCAAAAGCTTTTTAGCCTAGCATTCAATTATTTGTAAATTACTACATACTAAAAAATATGCAGCATTGTCTGACCCAGCCACTTTCTTCACTTTTGCAGCTATTAAGGTGATCATGTTCTCATAAAGTTATCTGTGCAGTGTCAGGGAGCTATAATTCAAACCTGTCTAGCTTGTACTTTATGCATATCATACGAAAAAAGAAAAATGTGGGAGGAACTGAGCTAAAATATGGTATAATCACTTTAATTGTTTCATTTCTAAAGATGATTTTTTAGAATTTGCATATTGGAAACCTCGTAATTAAGGTCTTTCAAGTTCTGTTTTAGAAGATAGTCACCATAATTGTCTGAGGCTGAACAAGTCACCAACACGTACCTGTCAGATATTAATGACTCCTCCACCCCTTATATTTGGAAGCAGTCAGTCAATTGGCATAATTATCTACTACCACAGACTGGTAGATTAGACCCTCCAAGGTGCTGTCCAACCAGAAATATAATTGTTCCATTTGCCATGAGCTATATAACCAGTGCATAAAGATCTAGCATAGATGTATCTATGTGCTCATCTTAATCTTGGTATTTTCTCTGACTGCTGTGAGTGCTGTCATCTCACAGCCTTTGGTCACACCTCTGTTTGCTTATTCAACCTCTTTTTATTGTCAGGAGTGCACTGACACAGTGAGATTCACCACCAACAGCAGCAGCAGAAAGTCAAAGTTATGTAAAATTCATGGTCTGACAGAGACCTGATGAAAGCAACACATTTTAACGAGAAGCAGATGCTCCACCTTTGCATCAAATTAACCAACCTTCGTGAGCCTAGCATACAAAACAAGTTAACAACCAGGCATCATCCTCAGTTTTGTTAACTGGTGTTGCCTTTCCACATCTCTGCACATTCCCTTCTGAAAGTCATTGCAAGTTTTTTTTTCTTTGTTGTTTTTTTTCCCCCTTTCATCATGGAACAGAAAACTATTTCCTTGAAACTAGCAACATCAGTTAATTGTTAACGATTAAAAAAAATCCCTAAATTTATTTTACCCTAAATATGTTCTTTCATCCAATGCCTTCATGCTGAGAAGACTGTGTAGGTACTGATAAGACCTAATTTGTGAAGGCCTTTTCAGCCAGAGGCAAGCGGCCTGACAGGTTCATACGTGGCATTGTTTGTTTAGCAAGCAAGAATGAGCATTTGTTGAAACTCCTCTACCACCGTCTCTAACTGTGTGTAACGAGGCTGGAACTGGCAATGCAGCAAGAGCAGATCCCAAAGCAGCCTGTTGTTTTGAAGCTATGCTCCGAGCGTGACACTTGATAGCTGATTTCTTCTGTTCTCTTTCAGAGCCTAATGAGCTGTGGGTGCTCCCTGCATTTGATGACATCCCATCTCAAGATGCTGCTAAGACAGTAGTTAATTATTCCTGGTTGAAGAAGTCTAACAGGAGCAAAAGGGAATAGTGAAAAAAAAAAAACAATGGCTGCAGGTAAATAGCTCAGGTCCTCAATGGGTTTAAACAAATATATAAGGAACTGATTTAAGCAGTGGATGAGAGATGCAGATATATGGTGAAGCCTTGAGCTTGCAGTTTAGGATCAGAAGGGTACAATCCCCTCAGTTCTCAGATATCAGCTTCTTTCCCCCACTGAGGAAAATTCCTACCTGGATTCAGTCAGTTTTGGCCATAGTAATGATAATTGTCTTCTTTCTTTCAAACAAAACTTGGTAGATCACATGGCTTGGCCTCTGCTTAGGTAGCAGCAATCATATTCTCAAGTCTTTTATGGAAAAATGGAAAAATCATCTCTTACAAAGCAGGTCTTTTTTCGAGTTCTCACAGCTTTCTGTCAACTTGTGTCTGGTTACACAATAAATATAATTAATAAATCATAGGATCACATAATAATTTATTAAGATTGGGGACCCTGGGAGGTCTCTAGTCCTGCCTCATGCTCCAAGCAAGGCTAACCTTCTGGTCAGACCAGGTTGCTCAGGCTTTATCCAAGACAGTCTTGAAAGGATGTTGACTGCCCAACCTATTGTACTGGTTGGCTGTCCTCAAGGATAAAAAGTTTTCCCCTGTATCCATTCTGAAGCACTCTTGTTTCAATTAATGCCTGTTAAATATTCTCAATATTCTTATGTTTTTCTGTACAGTACCACGTACTATTATCAGTGGTCTTAAATATGAATCTTAATTAAGAAACAAAACCCCCAAAGATGTAGTGGTCTTGGTACCTCAAAAACTTCTATAAAGGTTTTGGCTAAAAAACTTGTCATATTAACTTTTTTATTTATATTGTGTTTCTTTTTCTACAGCAGCTGATGGTTTGGGAAGTATAGCTATAGATACCACACAACTTAATATGTCAGTCACTGATCCAACGGCTTGGGCTACAGCTATGAATAATTTAGGGATGGTTCCAGTAGGATTAGCTGGACAACAACTTGTGACAGGTAAGATTTTCCTTTTTTTCAGTAGAGATCTATGATAACAGTTCACAAATTCTTCAGGTCTTTATTTTTCTTTTAAAGAAAATAACATCTGGAATGATTTCTGAGAACATATGCTATCAAAACATCATCTGTGATTAATATGACATAATACATATTAGCTGCTTCTTGTAGTAGGTATATAATCCATACTATATTTTAACTTTGTGGAAAAGCCAGAAATCTTTAGGGAAATTAGAGCTCTAAACCATCAATTCTCATGCTCTGTCTAGGGGCTAGGCCACATAAGAGAGAAATATATAAAATTCTGATTTTCCATTCAAGCAGGATGGCTTGATGTTTTGCCAAAGAATACCATGGGCTAGGAACTCCTGATTGAAGAAAGACTATAAAGTAGGGAAGGAAATATGAAGCCCACTTCATTCAATATTAGTGAAGTGAAGCTTTCTTGTCAGCTGTATACTTAACGTACTCTCTGCTTGACTCTATACATTGAATTTCAGGAGGTATTTCTTGTTTGATTTTATTTTGCTTGTATTTCAGGGGAGCTTTGCATGAGATCATCTTTTCTAATAAGAAAAATAATGTTTTGAATACCAGCTATGTTTCACATACAATCCTGATTTCATTTGATTTCTGTGGGAACCGTAGAAGCCTGATTAGTTGGGGTTAATTAGACTTCGTCACTCCAGTGTGATAGAGAAAGATTATTTTTATGTAGGTGAGTGCCTCATGGAAACAAGCACTCTCCGTGCTATAAGCTGGACAGACATAAGATAGATCCCTTCTGAAAACTGCATAACCACTTTAGCTTAAGCAGAGCTATTCAACATCTGGATAAGAGCAACTTCCTGTCACGTCTGTGCTTGTCTGCGTACACATGGATGCGGTGAGCCAGGTCACAATGTAAATCACTCAACCTGACTCACTGGGGATTTGTGAATCTTAATTTTGGCCAAATATATCCCCTGCTGATATTAGGAACTGAGTGGAGTTGTGCCAGTTCATACAAGCTAACAATCTGGCTCTGAGTTACCTGAATTACACTGTAAAAAGTTGCCTGAAAATGAATCAGTCTGAAGCAGAGGATTTAACTGGGGCAGATGGTGAAGCAAATCTCAATTTTCCACTTTAACACCGTGCTCCTAATTACAAGAAACATGTATAGCTGTTGGTCTCTCCATCATGCCTTATATTGATGCTGCACTCTTGAGATGAGCACTGGGTCTCTTACTCGAAGCCTATGTATCCATACATCCCATGGGATCCATACATCCCATGGGAGAGCAGTATATTGAACTGTGCCATATGGCGAGGATGCAGCAGGCTGCATCATAAGAGAGTCTTCTTTTGGTAGTGCTAGATGAATCTCTTTGGGCCTTGTTTGCCTCATACATATGTGGAAAACAGCTCTTTCCCATTTTCTAGTATTAGCAAAACTTGGTGGGGTTCTGCCTGGGGATGCCAAGGACATTCCTGGAATTGGCAGCTCCCATCCCAAGTTGAGGAGTGGAGAAATCCAACCAAACAGTGATCAGGATCCAATGAATTCAAGGCCTCCGTGAATAAAGTCACCAGAAAGACATATTGACAGCCTTTTTGTGTGCTTCAGTTGAATATAATTACCTCCAAATCTCAAAATGGCCTTCTGCCAAAATCAGCTTCCACTTCTTTCATTTACAAGTGATGCAGTTGCATATCCCATAGAAGATTTGCAGAATCTTTTTTCTACCCCATGTAGACATGTCTTCTCCCATGTCTGCAGCTTGTGTGTAAACTGTGTCCTCAGCTGTGCTTTGAAATCCCCATGAAGACAGTCTCTTCTCACGTGCACAATCTTTCCCCACAAGGAAAGATCTCAAGATTCATTGCCAGCTCCTTACTTTTATTTCCATAATTATATGTATCACGTCTTGTGGGAGTGTTGTTCAGGTCAGTTGGTATTTGTTCAGCATTTTCAATGTATGAAATGTGCCGTAAGTAATAAAAATTCATTATTGAAGTATTGCCTGATTTCTCTTCAGAGAAAAGTAGCTTCTTTTCCTTTGTTTCAAATGTGTTTTTTTTTCTGATTTTGTGTAAGGTAAATAGGTGCTTTGACATTTCATTGTATTCCCTTAGGATTCATAAGTTTTTGAGACATTTTCCTCATACAAAAACCTTAATTTTGATCATAATTTACCATAGAAAGATTTATAGACTGATTTACTGTGACCTATTTACTATGTCTGCATTCAGTGACAGTTTCCATCACCATATTAGGCCAAGTACACAAACAAGTCCTTTTCTGACCTTGTTTTTTTCATTTTTTATATCAAACCTAGCAATGACATAAACTTCCTCAGGCAGTCACCTGTTATTTTTGTTGCTATCATCCATTACATTTCTCTAAAATGAAAAAGGAGCACGTGTCAAAATTCTAGATTTTATTTGACTTTAAAAGAAATATTTTTATCCTTTTTCTTTCTTTTTTTCTTCCACATGATGACAGGTGGGAAAGCAATAAGTAGCTTAGATGAATCTTGGACAGAGACTGATCTTTCCTGGACATATTTATATAACTTTATATAAGTCAGAAGCTTAGTGTGTGGTACTCATCCATAACCTGGCACATGGCTCAGTTCTGTGATCTTTCCATTTGCACAAGACCTGTTCAGTCAAAGCCTTCCTTTCCCCAAAACTAGTTCTTCCTATTCCTAAATTGCAGATAGAGAGAATTGTCCCTTTAGCTATGATATTGATGTGATCTACTAAGTGTGTTTAAAGGCTTTTGCTGCTTTCTTTTCTTCAACTGATATTGACTTAGCTGCTCTGCAACATGCTGGGATGCCTGCTTCATAACAGAATTATGCTAGCCACTTTGCAATCTGTGATGTTCTTACCTAGCCCAAGAGTTTGTTAAAATGACAACCAAAGCTTCTGCAACATCTGGTTGATATTGCTCTAATAGTCCAGGCTGTTGGCTGTCTGGTCTTGCTAACTAATCAATTTTAAGCACTGCTAACCTTTTAATACCAGATTAGATGCTATCTGTACTCTATTTAATTCCTTATCTCCTAGTGCTGTAAAATTGGATTTTTGATCTGGACAAATGTCAGAGCCTTTCATTTGTTAGGATGGATTCTTGTTAATAGTTTTATAATATCTCTTCTGTTTCTATATATTCTCTGCTTATAGCTTTTGTTATTCAGAAAGCTTGTCTACTGCATTACATATATGCTAATATATGCATTTATATATTATATATACATAATTCATACAATAAACCGTAGTTTAA
>JAUBOD010000876.1:1352681-1368560 GCA_032353885.1 Nothura maculosa
CATCATTTTAAGCTGCATCTGTCAAATTCATTTAACCTTTTTGGGGTTTGGGGAACTGGTCTTTGGAGAAGGTGGGGCCTGGTCCCTTTATAGGAATAATTTTTGAAATATTCGTTTCTTGGACTTTTTTTATAATGATTTTGGCACTTCAGGCATGCTTGGTAGAGTATGTTTAAAACACTCTGTAATGTTTTAAAGCTTTATCTACTAAAATAGTCACTACAAAAAAAGTCCTTAAAAAGAATAGTAAGCCACCAAAACTAAGAGTACATGGGAGATAAAAATGGGTTGATGTTATTTTCTTTTAAATAGGCTGATATTTAGACTGTTTACACCTAGACACAATGCTGGTGCCCTTTACTATAGTAAATGCCATATCCTCATTCTTTTTTTTCTTCACTGTGCTTTTAATATTTTAGTTTTGTAACCTATTGGGAGCTGTAAGAAGGATCATTGTTGTGAGAGGAGAGAGCTTCACCTGAATATCAGGGCTATGTAAAGGCAGCAAGTAAAGGGAAGCTGCACCTAGCTGGTTTAATAAGATGGTCTTTAGAAATATTTTGGGGTCCCTTCACATTATTAGACAGAATTCAGCATATGAAAAAAAAATCTCAAGTACAAGTTCATTTTGATTATTATACAGCCTGTATGAAGTAAAATTTCCTCCTACATATGTTGCCTTTTAACTTTGTGTCCCTTTGTTCTCATCTGCCTAATTACCTCAAGTACATAATCAAGCTTGATTTTATAATAAACCATAGCTGGTTCAAGCTTGTCATGGCTGATTTATTGACTCCCAAGACTAAGGATGTTCAGTCTCAAGGCTAAGATCATTTCTGGCTGCAATTCAAGGTGCTAATTTTGAGTTTTACATCTAAATGTGGCTTGGAATGTGTGTCTTCGTATGTTTTCCATTCAAAAAGAGCAAACACAGTCTGTATTTATGTTGTTATTTTTGTTGTCATCTCAGTGGAATTTAATCTGGAATTAAGATAAAACAAGCCCAAACCATCCAGTTTGGCAGAAACAGCCTCTTCACGACAGAGACTCTCTTCTGTAAGCTAACAGTACTACCGCATATGGATGGAAGTTCCTAGCAGTGGGCCTCAGCAGGGAACGTATTTACCTCCATGAAGGAAACCAGTGTCTACTTGTGTACAGCAAACTGCTCAGCACTGCTTGATGGAATGACCCATGCCCTGGCGCATGCCAAAACCCATGTGAAGGTGCCAAAGTAAGAAAGCAAGACGATAATAGCTAATGACTCATATACACCACTTCTTAGGCCTTAGAGATTGCCTTTCTTCTGGTGTTTTTACCTTGACTTTTGAGCTCATCTGGGACAGCATTGCTAACCATCCTTCAAAATGTTCATCTAGGAGCTTGGAATTCTCAGTAGAAGGCTTTTATATCACAACTCGATTAACTGATAGTTGTGTTCTTGCTTCCATGCTTCCTCATTCCTCTGTTCTCTAGTTTTCCATCAACAAATCATTAGGCTAGACTTGAATACAGTCTCTGTAATGCAACAAATATCTACTAAGGGGCACTGAAATCTCTTAGTTACTGCAGCAGTAGCAGAGGGATCACTTTGGTCTGAGGACAGTATACAGAAATGTTTTCACATTGTTGTGTATTCTAGGTGCCATTAGTGCATTTTCCTTTCTTATTGCAAAAAGGAGTTTAAATTGTTGATATAGAGATATTTTCTCTATGTATTCTTATTAGAATTCCAAAACCAGTTTTGTTTTGCACTCATTTCCTAGGCTGTTTTTCTTTTGCTAGCTTGATTATTTCACATTTTCCTATGCATAATGGCATGTGGCCTCTGTGGGCCATGTTGCCTGAGAGAGCCACATCTCACCAGACTTGTTTACATGACCTATTATTGTGACTGCAAGTTTTGTTTCATCTGCAGCCTTGATTTTTTTTTTAGTGCCTTATCCACGTCTGTACATAGTAAGCATGAACTAAAGAAGTTCTCCGGAGAACTTTTTTTATTGCTTACCATGCATTTATGATCAGAAGATGACAACCTGTCATAGTTTTCTTTTATGGTTATGTTATAGATTGAAAATATCAGAAAGCTCCATGCTACTTAATGGCTGCATATAAATAGAGTTTACAAGTTTGCTCGCTCTGCAAACTCATTTGGGGATTTAAAGGGTAACAAACCTGTTTTCATTCTGGCATCAGTAAAAGCCAGTAGTAAAATGCTGCTGGCCAAATGCTGTGGTTGGAGCCTTGATTGTCCTCCCTGGAGTTGTGCAGGTGAAATTAAGAGAGCGTGATCTCTGGGTTAGGCAGAGAGACATCCCATCAATAATACAGAACCAAAATAGGACCCAGCTTCCTTTTCCTACTTGTGAAAGACTGCAGAGCCAGCAGGAATAAGAGGTTGTAAAATTTTTTTCCTTATGTTAGTAAAATAAAGAGAAATTATTCTGACTATAAAAGACCAGGCTACATCTGTCTCTTAGATTAGAAAAACAGAAAACAAACAAATAAACATATTTTCCCTTGCATATAATTAACCCTCTAGTTTAATGGCCAGATCCACTAGCAATCTGAGCTACCTTGACCCATTTGCAAATAACAAAGCAAAGCTTTTTTGGTGGTTGCAAAGGGGAAGGGAGAGGCAAGGTCGTAGCAGAGTCCTCCAGCACACGTTGCTCACAATGCAAGGAAGCAAACGCTGCACATTTCTAGGAGTAGGATGCACACCTGCATGCCTGCTGTGGAAGGCAAGATTTGTGGCTGATGGTTATATTGCTTGTTCAACCAACTTGTATATCTGGAAAAAATGCAGCAGCCCTCACCTTGTCTGAAGCAAGGAAGGAACCAAAACTTTAATTATAACAGATGGTTAAAAGTGTAGACTTAAAGGACAGAGTATTTTTGTAGCATGCTAATTTTCTTCTCCTTATTAATCTTTCCATATTCTAGAGACTTACCTGTTTATTCCTTTACAGAATAGCCACCTCATCACCATTATTTCCTCTGTAATACACCCTTCCCTTTTACGGATCTGCCAGCTAGCATTTTTCTCAGTCTAGCTGACTTATCATGTCTAGCTAAATTCAGAACAATTGCTCTCTGTTTATACTTAGCTTGGAAATTCACTGCTTCCACCTTAGACCTGAACATGAGTCCTCTTTTTCTGACTATTCTGGATGGCCCATAAACCTTGTCTTACTTATTGACCTCAGACCACCGCAGCTACAGCAATGCTATTACAGCTGTGTGATATTATTCTTAGAGTAGCCTTCCAAAGCAGCCCCACATGATAATGGCCAGTTTGGGACTGTAAGGGAAGGATCTCTCGAGTGAGAAGGGATTGTTTTCTTTTAAGGGCAAGAACCACAATTGGAGATTTTTATACACAGAAGACTTTTTTTTTATTATTCTTGTTCTCTGCCTTCTAGTCATTAATCTCTGATATGGAAACTTGTCAAATACTTTTGGAAATTGAAACAAATGTGCTGCTTCCAGACCTGGTTTTCTTATCATTTATAACCACAATGTCTTTAAAGAGCTCCAACTTCTCTTCCTGTAATCCCTATCTCCTAAGTCCCCATTGTTTCATTTAGAATGAACTGTTCTTCCATTTAAGTCTGGCACATTTTTCATCATGTCCCTTGCAACTGGCTTTTAGTTAGTGGCTTTTGTGAAGTTTTCCTGTGATCTAGGCTGTTCGGTGTTTTAAGCATGTCTGAACTTCTCTGCCTTGCCAGTTAATGCAGTTGCTTGTATGCACAGCCATGCAGGAAAATACAGCGGTTTCTTTTTTTTTTTTCCTTTCCTACCGTGACTTATCAAAAAAAAAGACTGCTGTTTGTAAGCCACTTCTTTGATTTTCAGTGTTTTTGACAGAAGCTGAATTCAGTTTTTTTCTTTGTTTATTTAATGAGGTGCCTCAGTAACTTCACAGTTGATTCTTTGCAGCTGAGAAGTATCTGAAAGATTCTCTCTGTCCATTGTCTGATGCACAACTGAAGTGCCAAATAAGGTGTCCCATGGCACTGAGTTCCTTGATTATCCCTGGGAAGATAAAGAAATCTCCTTTGGGGGTTGCAGAGATTATTGCAGTTGGGATGAATCACAGAATCACATAGAGTGATTAAGGTTGGAAGGAACTTCTGGAGATCATGTAGTCCAAACCCCTTGCTCAAGCAGGATCACCTAGATCACATCATTGCCATGGATCACAGGCCACAACCGTGTGGGTTCTGAATATGTCCAGAGAAGGAGACTCCATAACCTCTCTGAGCAAATTGCTGCAGTTCCCTGTCACTCTCACAGTCATTCTTCAAAGTCTTCCAACTCTTTCCTTGAAGTGCAAGACCCAAAGTCGAAAGGCTCCTGTCTGTGGTGTCACGGTTAGATACTTCGGTGTGCACGGTATGAGTCTCTCTGTGCCTACAGTGAGTCCTGAATTGGCATTTCTTGCTTTTCAGCTGTAATTGAAAGTGAATTTTTACAATAAAGCTGCTGCTTTGTTTTTCAGTGAGTAAAAAAAAAAACTCAAAACGAAACAAAAGCCACAAAAAAACTCACCAAATCTCCACATGCTCTAATATTAGATTAGATCTAGGATGAAAGCAGAATTTTGCTTCAGAATGAAATTGAATTACAGAAAGAGTTCCTGGATTCAGAGTTGTTACATTGCCACAAACCAAGAGAAAAAAAAAAAGAAAGAATTTTAGTGTCTTGGGCTCAGACATGCTTTGTAGATTCTAGATGCCAACAGCTTTTGAATTAAAAATCTTACTGTGGCATATAGGGCCTCACAAGCTGTTACGTTCATGCAAAACTGCAGAAAGTGTGTTAAGAAGCAGACGGAGGTGTGTACGGGATGAGTGGGGTTCCTCACTCTCAGTCTCTCCTGATGGACCTTTGTGACAAAGCAACAGGGAACAGGTACGTGTGTGTGGACAAAAGCCAGGCTACCAAATCCAGGCCTTGGTGGTTTCTGAGAAGTTGTCAGGGTGAGTTTGCCTCTTTGCAGCGCTGCACGGGCAAGCTCTTGAAAAGGGAGCACATGGCAGAGAGCACCTTGTAGTCGCTCGTGTGCCTTGTAGGGAAGGCAGCTTCCAGGTTCCAAATATGCCTGTCCCTTGTTAACTAAGTAGCTGCATAAGTTACACATTACACAGTAGCGATGCTGTAAAATGAATGTTTAGTGTGCATGGATAAGCTAAACGTGACTTTAGGCATGCACCTCTATTTCTCAGCTAATTACATTTAGAATTTAGAGCTGTCTGTTTCTGTAACTGGAAGAGGTTACTATGCTGATATTTACTGATAGAAAAACCTTTCTAAATCACTTTCTAACCAGATGTTCATAAACAAGATTTCGACAGTTGGTCTGTAAATCAAGTCAAGCATTTCTTCATTGTTCTCTGAGGTGGCTCTTTCATTTAAGTATGTTTAACTAAATACATACATTTACTTAAGCTGAACTGTAAAAATAACATCTGGAGATCGCCTCACTGAAAGAAAATGCCAAAGGGCTTTACGGAAGAATCAAGTAGATTTTATAAACTTTGGCTGGGTTTTTGGAATCTGAACGGAATAAATGCACTCTCTGCCTTTGAGAGGATCAAGGGCCACTATTATTTAAATAAATATTTAAAGCTCTTCTTGCTTGGGTGGTACTCTGCAGGGGATGTGTTCTCACCAAAGCATTCTAACATTTCTCATTCCATAATGAGTTTCTGTTTTCAGCCTTGCCATCTGGGACCCTGACACAGTCCCATTGGTATCAGTGGAGTCACACTGGTGGAACTGGAATGCAAAGCTCCGTCCAAAATATTTGTTTTAGAATATTCTGCTCTGTAGTAGACTGTGTTCGAAGAGGGGTTTCAATGAAACCCCTTCTTTCTTGGTGATTTACATTTTAATATGTGCTTGTATCAGTCACATCTCTTTTATTCTTCATTTTCCTTTTCAAGATATGTGAGATTCTTTCTTTCTCTCTAGATGAGCCTTTCCTATTTTCCTAGTTTTTTTTTGTACTCTCTTAGAAAATCATGCTAATACACTGGTTCTCTTGCCTTTTGAATCAGTGTTACTATGCGGTTTAACTTTGCTAAATATTAGTTTACTAGCTTTGCTTTTTCGTATGCAGTTCATAACATGATGAAGAATTCTGCTGAAACTTAACAAGATTTAGGTAAAAAGATTCAGAAAAGTGCATTCAGATTTATAAAGTGACATATAAAGTGGGAATGGCTTTGCATTACTTGAGCCACTTTGGATATTTTTTTCCATGGACAGACTCCATCTCTTCTGTAATCCAGAGTGATGTTGGTTCACCAGGTTCTCAGAGGTATTATGACAGATTTAGCTGTTCGTGGAAACATGTAATCTCTAACCCAAAAATGCTTGAAAAAGGAGACACAAAGATGATACACATGGATAGTTGATCTTGGACAATCATTATTTTGTGATTTAATTCATAGGATGCTACTTATTTCATAAAGTGAGACTGTCATGTCTTATCAGCAACCTGGCTATTTTAAGTTATCCAAGGTGGCATGGAACTATTTAATGTTTAAATGACAGCAAACATAAAGATGATGGCCACAATTCTGCTTGAAATAATATACTTTTCTATGAAGTTTTGAAGAACACATTCTTTTTTTAAATATCTGGAGTTATAGTACATGGTATGAAACATAAATATTGGCAGTGATGGAACCAGAGTGTGAAGGAGCTATCCGGAAACTTCGCCAAACTGCAATTTTATCTTTTGGTTTTAAAGTAGGCATTCTAGGCTTAGGAAAGACCTTTCTTAACCTAGCCTATTTCAGCAGTTCAAAGAAGCCATAAAGCTGCCTAAATATGAAAGTCTGAAAATTCACCTACCTGGCAAAGGTAGTTAAGAGCAGGCACTGCACAATCCAGGGTGGCAGGGCACATGGCCCATTCGCATTCCCCAGTTAAGCCCCACACCCAACAAAAGTCAGAGCTGCCCCTAGGCCACTTCAGAAAAGATCAGAGGGCAAAACTCAACACTTTCAGGTGCTAAAAGCTTCTCTAAGCCTCCCTGAGTACAGCTGTAGTACAGTTGAGAACATGACCCACAAAGCTGAATGTTTCAGCTGGTGTGAGGAAAAAAAAAATCTGCTAACTCTACTAAATTCTGCCCGCCCAGCAGCATGGGCCAGATCCAGATTTTACACAGTTCACCCCAAGCCAGCCATATCAATGAGAATAGCAGTCACTGTGTCTTCCCTTACCTTGGTGGCTCACACCAGCAGCCCCTCAGATAGAGCAGCCCCTCTCCTGAGCCGATCACTGAGCAATGAAAAGAAAGGAGCTTCTCCTACCAGAGGAAAGATAAGGAAGAAAAATGATTAGGTGAGGCATAACCCACTCTCTGGTGTTAGGATACATGCAAAAACCTGCCATCAGGGTCTGCCTGAAATGCTATTTCCCCTCTCTCTGATGAAATTGGTGGTGGGTGGTGAGCCAGCAGTTGGTTCAAAATGCAACTAAATACATCCCAGTTGTGATATATCCTGTTGTAAATGTAGATGTAGTTTGAAAAGTTTGTTCCTCTTTAAAACTCCAGCACAGTGGAGATATTTCAAATCAATGACCAGCAAGTCATAAAAGCTAAAATTTGAGAAGTTTTCAAACCTCTGCTAAGCTTGGGATGAAAGATCTTTTGCTTATAAAAGAGGAGAGAGAAAAGAATAGCAGAGTTTAAGGAAAATTTTTCTGTCTCTGATGCTGTCTGTCTTCAGCTGCTGTGAAATCACAGAGAGAACATATGAGGCAAGACCCAATTAGCTGCTGCAGACCTGACATGCTCTTACTAGAATCGAGATGTTCTGATTTAACTACTCTGATCTCAGCCAGTGTCACAAGGTTAGATTTGTCCTCTCTGGCTGAGCTGGAAACTTCCTAGATAGAAGGCAAAAAGAGCACAGAAGTAGATGCAGACTTTAAGTTTCAAGTTTGTAAAAGGCAGAACAAACAGTTTCCAGTGTTAACAATAGCTGAAATCTCCCTGGTTTAACTCTTTCCCCAGCTGCAGAGCTGAGGCTTAGACATATGCCAAAACATTAGTGAAAGATATAATCCTTTGTGATTTCAATTGTTAAAGCCAAAAATAGATCTATTTGCAGAATATGAGTGAATATGAATTTATTCAAAAGCATAATTTGCCTCAGTTTTGGGGTAGAGTTTAAAAAGTGTGTCATACACTACTGCTAAATGCAAAATCACCTCCTAAATACTCACGTTCTAAATACTACATCCTTCTCCCAATTTCTGGAGGTGCTACAACTGCTGGGAAAAAATCAAATATTTCAACATGCACAAAAATTTAGCACTTTTCCTTGCCTCCATTCATGCAGCAGTTGAATTGTTTAGACTGAAAATTTCCAGAGTACTTCAGCCTCAGGCAGATACTCAGTGTGTAAAATTTCAGTCCAAACTGTTAATGATTGGCAAAGCTAACAGCAACTGACAAGAGGGTGTTGTAATAGAAAGTGTCAGATGATTTTAATAATATATGACCTCAGTAGCTCTACCCTCGTTTAATGATTTTGACTTCTCTTGCCATCTAAGGTCCAATATGTATGTTTGCGCATCTTTGTATGTCTATTTATTTATTTCTAGTTTAAATTGATAATGTATTGCTTCCATTTAACATGGAGTTCCATGGGAGTGATGGAGTTCCTGATAATTGTCCTACTCAAAGCTGGTAATATTTTTGCTGTGCTTTATTTCTGGGGAGAGGGGCCAATTAATTCAGAACATGATATGTCAGGTTGGTGTGTAGTTTCCAAGAGAGGCCTGCAGTATTTTTCCACATACTTTCTCCCTCTTGCTCCTTATCTGGGCTAGCATTTGCTTGGCTTCCTTTGCTCCTAGATCTCCACTACAACAGCTGCTGAGCCCATCCTCTGCAAAGAGCCTCATTGGGCCATTGTCAGTACTGAGGTCCTTGTGGCCCTGTGCCTGCCCTTTGTGGGTTCTTCTAAAGTGCCTCACCCTGCTTGGTATTTATTTATTCTTTTTAGTATAAGGAATTGCAAGTCTTTTGTGGTGTTTGCAATCTCATTAGTCACCCTCTTTTCAATGCGATTAACAGCAGGTTACTTCTAATAACACTCCTCCTCTAAGATGGAAACTGCTCATTTGCTGCTGCTCTTTATTTCCTTGTCTTTTTGTCCAGCTTTTGATCTACATCAGTCATGACAATACTTTGCCTCACACTTTCTACCTGCATCTCTTGGGAAGGACTTTGTCAAAGAACCTTTTGAAAGATTAAATAATCATGCTGTATTTGTGCATACACTGAATGGCAAATTTAATGGCAAATGTGACTACACCTTTTTCTCCAGTTCATTTGCATCCTTCTGAATTGCATGTTTTTGTTGTTTGGTTGGTTTTTGTTTGTTTTCTTTTTCCCAATATTGTCCCACTACTACAGAATATAATTTGACGCCTTTTAAAAAAGATCATTTAAATAGCCTATGAAGGATGTTTGAATTGGACTTGCTTTTTCAAATTGGAAAAAATATACTAAAACAAATGAAGAAAATTAATATCATATATCCTTGAAATGAGAACACAGTGCCGATTTTCAGCCTGGAATATATTTTCATGACTTAATAACGAATCTCAGAATAAATGCTGTGCACATATGCATATTGAGGGACAAAAGAAACACCTCAATGTGGATAACATTTGTTAGTCCATAATGTCACAGAGAAATGCATTTTTCTCAAAAGTGGGGGAAAGATGCATTATAACTTCAAGCAAAGTCTTCCTAACATCATTTGGTTTCATCTTAAATTTGCAAAAAATGATTACTGTTAAAACAACAAACATCTGTTCTTGGTATTAATAAAATGCATCTTTATTGAAGGCATTGTCAGAGACTCACATGTAAGCACTCAAATAATAATTTGAAAATAGAAAAAAAAGGCTAATTTTCTTTCTTAGTGGTGAGGTTGTTTCTGTGTGTGAGTATGTGTGAAATTGCTGTGCCTTTAGTTCACTACTCAAAAATATTAGCAGATAAATCCTTGGTGTAGCTTGCCAGAAATTACAAATGAAATTTTATAGTAGCAAGAATTCTAAGTTTCAAGTAATCTAAGTCTTCTGTAATCTAAATTAAAATGTCTTATGCAAAAGAAAAACAAAGCCTGGATTCTACACAGAAGTTGAACAAATTTCTCTGCTTCTCAAACCATGCTGTTCTTTCTTTTGTAAGGGCTCCTGATTTCATTTCAAACAAGATCATTCCTCTGCTAAACTGAATAGTGAAATATGACATTTTAAGAAGATTGTCAATATTGCTACATTTAAGCAAAAATATTATCTTTATTTCTATGCTGAAAGACAGCCAAGAAAAAAAGCCTATATTTGAAATTACCTTGAAGGTATAGAGATGTGTGTGTTCTTGGAGAGATCCTCACTGTGTCCTGTAAGCGTCTACATGCTTTTAGTCTCTTTTTGGATGAATTTGAAACAATTGTGTTTGTTGTGCAGTAATAATAAACTCCTTGACAAGATGCAAGAGCTTTATATAACTCTTCTAGGTTTTTTGTTTGTTTGTTTGTTTTGCTCTTTTTTTTTATTCTTCAGTTGATTTGGAACGTTTAGGTTTTATCTGCCCCTTCTGAAGACTTCAGGCCATGCTGTGTTTGATCTAGCTAAAAGCTGAGCAGAACTCCCAAACTGTTCTAAATTCATCATGATCTCTACCTATTCAGCACTGGATAAGTTTTAATTGAGGTCTATATATTCTCTTGATATGAGATACAGGAGAGTTGGAAGGAGTTGCTGTAGGCCAAGGCCATTAACCCAGTCCTGTACACTGTCTGCACAGCTTCCAAGGCATCTAAGTAGAACCTCAGGATGTTTAAACCCATCCCCACTGTGTTTAAATGCCCACTGGGCCAAAATTGGGAATTATTAGTTTGCATTATTCCATTGATAATGGCTCCCACGTGGAGGTCTGAGGGAGGGAAGCTGGTGGAGCAACTGGCTGCTCTAGCATCTATATCTGCTGATGACCTCTTGTACCAGAGATATGTCTAGATGTTAGGTAAAGGGTTTTCTGCTCAGTAGGAATGCAAAGAGAATGGAGATGAGGTGAAAAAGCCTATCATAATGTTACAATCATTGTGTTTGTGCTGGAAAACTTCACAGTTATAATCCAGATGTCAAAGGATACAGAAATGTCTAAGTCCACTAAAGGGCTGAAGGAGCAGCTTCCAGACATAGGGACTGGCCTTATTTCCATTAGTGTGACACACGCCCTCATTACACTTTTTTAAGGTCAAGTCTCTTCTTAAAGCAGTCAGTGGAATAGTTACTGCACTCAAAATGTGTGTTGAAAAAAGGAAATATTCTACTATGAAGTTAGAAGGATCCCATTTGGGGATGCAGCAGTTACCACGATCACTGACTATATGGCCATCAAGTCAGGCTGCCTAGAATAGGCACTTCAGAAAACTAAAACTTAGCTAATGAAAAGGTATTTCAGAAGATATCACACTAGCTCAAGGAAAGTTTTACATTCATGGACTTAACAGTAGGAGATGGAGACCAAACTAACCCATAGAAGCTCTTATTTTATGTTTTCTTTCTATTTATTTGTTAGTTTTTGAGATTGAAAACAAGTCAAATCACAATTGTAGCAATGGAAAAGTTTAAAAAAACACCATCTGTTAAGTGAGTCCAAATTTAGCAATATATTTAATTTTTTTTCTAGCTTACTTTGTTACCTTCCTTTCTGGCAGGTGTCTAGCCAAAAACTGAGGGAGTTGCATATTATCCAAAACTGAGAGTGTTGCAGGAAGAGGAAGAGTGTTGAGGTTCTCAATCCCATCCTTTTTCATTTTTTTTTAATCATTCCCCCCCTTTTGAATGTGGAAGGGAACAAAAATTGAATGATAATTTCTCTTTTTATGGTCTATACAACTTTCATCCAACTACTTGTTGTAGCCAACTATTCATTCGCTAAGTTCCTCTTTGTACCTGATTTTACTTCCTTTGCAATCAGTTTCTGTGGGTAAGCTGTCATGTCACCAGAGTTCAGACTCTTTTTACCTCTCTCACCCTACATGCATATGCAGTCCTCAGGCCACACCTGTCTGAGACTCTGTGAACTCAAGTCCTTCTGTTTTGGATTCAGATAAAATACTAATTTCATATGATCCTGAAGAGTTGTAGCAATATTCTGCATTTGCAGTGGAAGCTAAGCACATACGACTTTTTTTTTTTTTTTTTAATTTGCTGAGGTGCTGAATGGCTTTTGAAGCCAAACTCTAACGAAATAGCTTTGTCATAGTGCATTGGAGTTTAATTAAGATAGCTCTTTTTATTGATGCCCAGGAACATTACTTCCTGAGCTATCAACTCCAGCTTCTTTTCAGAGCATGTTTTATGTTGCATAGTATTTCTCAGGATAGAATTCATGGTTAATTCTTAACCAATAAACAGTTTATTAATTCATCAAGTGCTACTTCATTACATACTCAACAGTTAGTTAATCAAATTCATATCCAACAGGTATTCTGCCCATGCACAGAGCATTTAAATATTGTCCTACAAATTATTTCTGTATTTGGTATAGAGGTCAAACAGATCAATTAAGGAATAATATGAAGATTTTAAGGAAGTGTGAAGATTTCTTATTGCATTAATTTATAATCCTCTGTAAGCAAATCTTTGCTGCATCTAGTGTGCTTATCCTTCTTCCAGTATTCTTTGGATTAAGCATATAGGTGTCTTAATAATATTTTTAGGGATTAGTGCCATACTACTTAAATGATTTTGTACAAAAGAAACTAGGAAAAAATACTAGGAAGAATTATCTAATGTTAAACTTGTTTGCTCAGGCTTTTAAAGGAGAAATATTCACACAGAATGACTTGGTAAAAAAAATTGAAAAGTCACTAGGTATTTCCAGTTGATTTCAGGACGTTTCTGTCATCTCCAGAATGACACCAATAGAACTGCATTCTATGGAATAAAATTGATATTTTCATCCATGCTCTGTTAACCCTGAAGGAAGCACAGAGCTGCTTCTGTCTTAGGAATTCCCTGAGCTACAGACTATTGGAGCTTGGCAGATTATTCACTACAGAATTATCCCATTCTGTTACAATTTTATTCATGTTCCCAAGAGAACTGGCTTATTTAGGTGATACACATTTCTGGCCTGTACAGCTTCTTTCTGGTTTCAACAAAACTGTGACTCCTGTGACACTGAAAATTTAAAGTGAGTGTTTATATGCGTTATACAAATCCTATGACACACATTGTAACCTCAATTAATAGACAGACCTTCTTTCATGATTCATGAGAAAAATCGATTCTTTTGTTTTCAGTTGGGAAATGACCAATGACGATGTCTGCATTTCAGTATTTTCTACCATTTTTCTCTGAGGTCTCATTAATATCCATAAGATGGCATTTTACCATCTTTTTCTCATTGGAGACTTCTTATGTTTCATTTATTACAAGACTTATATTCCAGCATTAGCCCAGCTTGGGAATTGAAATTTCTTCTTCTTTTCAGTATTCATTTACATCTGCTTAGGTGCTTATATTTTCAAATAACATATTTCCTTATGATGCCATGCAAATGCCTCTCGATTTTATGAAACATGGCAGCTATCTAGAAAGCAAACAGACAAATATCCATTAACTCTTCCTAAGCCATACAATCATATACTATTGAATGCTTTAGTTTGTTTGTTTTTTCATCTTCTGGAACTTTGAGATGACAGATGATGTCATTCTGAAGGATCAAGAAAAAATCTTACCTTATAGGGAAATGTTGGAGTTTTATCAGGCAAAGAGACTGAACACTTTCAAATGGAGGGCATGCAGGGAGGCTACTGCTATAGAGAAAAGTTAGCCTTCCTGAATAGTCCAAGATGAAGACATAACTGGAGAAATGGAGTAAAGAGGTACAAAACTGGAAAGAGTTAATCCCAGGATCGCATAGTGAGTGCAAGAAGAATTTTGAAAGGCAGGAATTACAACTCCTCATGTTATATGTATTATAAGCTCTGCAGCTAATATGTTGGCCAGTCCCAAACCAGCTACAAACCAGCTACAAACTGGTCTACAAACCAGCTTTGAAACTGTTAACTGAAGGACAGGTGGCTATGTACAGAATCTGTAGTTTTGTGATTTTATTCATGATAGATTTGTGACTATCTTCATCATATGAAAATGTCTGTGAATAAGAAGATGGAAGAAATGTTTCCACAGCATGGGAAGTTTTTTAATCACAGATGATTTTGGAAAGATCATCATTTTGGACTTTATGAAGTACTAAAATTATATGAATGCGTCATACTCCTGGCATTGGTCAAAATAGCAGGTGGATGGAGCACAGAGCTATGCTACACAGAGGTTCCAGATGTTGCTGCTGTCTGTATCTCTTTCTCTCTTCTTCCTTCCTTGCATTTCTTTTGATTTATTTATTTACCTTTTCGCATCTTTCCCCTTTTTCTCTTTCTCCTCTTTTTGTCTTCACTGCCACAAGTTTCCACAATGGCAGCAGAGTTATACACTTGGAAAAGCAGCTGATTGTGGAGGGGGATTAGTCATTTTCTTTTTCTGACTTTATTTTCTTATGTATGTGGCTGTCAACTGCGAGAAAATGACAGACTGTTGCCAGAGTCCCTCAACATCAAGTCCTGAGTTTCTCATCTCATGATTAGGTTTGCCTGTCAGGTTCATTTTTGCAGGGCTGTTCTAAGGGAAAAATAAATAGATTCACCACTTTCAGACAGTGCCCAAGGCCTCTTTGAGGCCAAAATGTCATACTTTCCTATCTATGAGCAGAAATCATGGGAAGAGTAATAGAATTAACATCATAGTGAAGCTGCTGATTTATTTCGACAACAGTGTTGAAGCTGTATGTTAGGAGAAGAGTGGCATCTGTTGTGATAACATATTGTTGTGTTATTATTATATGCTATGCTTACTATTATTTGCATTGCATTAGAAGCTCTAACCAGGACTGGGGTCCTGTTATGCCAAGTACTGCAGCAATAAACGATGAACTAGGAATGATTCAGCCTGTGATTTACTTGTAAAAAAAAAAAGAATATTTTGTTCTTTAATTTGGTTTTTGTCATGTATACTGCTGTAAATACAGTGTTTATAGGCAAGGATCAAGGGAAGGCCAGATTTGTTTTTAGTGTTTTCAGATACAGCATAGACAGCTCTGAGGAATGATATCTGAAGTTTCTGACTATCTGCTGTGAACTATTTATCTGTGCATTCACAGAGCTTTCTTCAAAAAAGTCTAAGTGCAGTAATACAGCTAAATCTTTCTCAGAGATATATATCTCATAGAAGTAATTTTCAAGTGGCGTTTTAATGATTCTATGACGTCTTTTTTTATGGCGCGAGCCTAGCAGACACTGTAAATGTATTACTTGTAAATTATTACTTGTAAATTATTAATGAGAAACAATCATGAGGATTGTTTCTCCCTTCCCTGTCTTCCTTGGATTTGCCAAAATTTCCTTGGAGAATTGTCTTTGCCTCCATTCAGGCTTTGTTTCACAGACTGCAGCTTTTGTTGAAAGGTATTAGCATGGATCCCTGTCCTGAAACAGCTGGAAGTCGTGGAAGTGAATTCTGTTCTCCTTCAGTCATGCATTCCCTCTCCTCCATATACACATGCACACGCACACCTACTACCATTATGTACTTAAATCCTGTTCCCATGAAAGTCCAATGCTGACTGGGCTCACAAACAGCTCATTTAAGGGCATCTTGTTGTTTCTTTAGCATTAATTTTCACAGAATCACAGAATCTTCAAGGTTGGAAGGGACCTCTAGAGATCATCCAGTCCAACCTTCCCGCTCCAGCAGGCA